>JAOWBW010000215.1:1223733-1431618 GCA_026119855.1 Campanula takesimana
CTCATGGGATACTGTAATGGGCTGGAGCTGATCTTGGACTGAATGACCTGGGGTGGTCCCCGGGGAGGGAGACAGCTTCTCGAGGACCTTTTGATTTCCTCGATGGATTTTATAATCTCGTGCAGGCATTCTCGGGTGTTCCTCGAGTTGTGTCTTTCCAGTTCATCTGACAATTCTGCTCGGTTATGTAGAAGTTCGCACCGGTCATCGTATTTTTCTTCGAGGTCCTTCTTGAGCTTTGTGCCATTCTTTTCCCACAATTCTTCGAATCTTTTGTGGAAGAGCTCCTTAATTTCTCCATGGAGCTGTTGGACCACTTTGATCGCCTCATTACGATCACCTCGACCCTTCGCACTTGCTCTCTCATTGTGTTGACTGTCCTTTCTAAGAGTTTTACTCTGCCCTCCAATCGGGCATATGCGTTCAATCTGATGTCCATCTCGTTTGCTTGAGCTTTGCTTGCCATTGTTTCCTATAGCGCAAAGGACCGACAAGCCGTAAGGGCACATGGAAAGAAACTCGAAAAGTCATGCTTTGAGTAAGGTGGGGACTTGACACAAATGAGACTCTGACTCACTGGGAGAAACGAGTTTGACCCTTTTGGGGGGGGGGGGGGGAGCCCAAGCCATGCATTTTGGATGAATTTAACAATTTCCACCTTTTAGAAAAGGATTTTGCTTATTTTTTATTTTCATTATTAAGCGGTTTTGTCACACGAGCAAACGTTGGCGCGCAATTTGGTGACTTAACACTTATTATTCATGTACTCTCAAAACACGTTTTGCTCCTTATTGGTTGGAAAAGATTTCTCTTCCTTTTCGCAACTATTCTAAATCCTGGATCAGTAGAGGCCATCACTACGTCTATAGACCCCTCGTTTTTCACCTGCCTTGCACACTCCCAAGGACGGACTATCCCGGGCGAGGGTCCTATAGGGCAAGCGGCTTCCACCGACTTGAAGAAATGATCCTAAGGCCTAGTGCGTCGCAAGGCTCCTGATGTGCGGGTCACCCTAATCATGATTAAGGATGATTATCATGACACGTTCATTAGGGCTTAACGACACGGTGTTACCCCATCTTTAGCACATGGCCTTTGTTAATTGTGGTCGTCATTAACACACGAGTTAGAGGCAGGTTAGGCCACGCTTGCATTACATCAAGGAGTCATAACCCGGGCATTAACTTGGCCACAATTGACTTTGGACACATGCGTAGAGATAAAGGCAACGTGAACTAGACCAAAAACCAACCAAAGTCACGGTATTTGTGTGTCACGGACATGTGTGGTTGACTCGGCTCGGAAGGGGAGGTGGAATGGACCCGTGCACGCTCGAAGGGAACAAGAGCGCCAATCGAGCTGCATCTGGCATCCATCCCGGGTTTAAAGGGTAGTTGGAACGTGCAAGGCCAAGTGCGCGTTGTGTGAAGTCAATTCTATATTCCCTTTTTGAGTAAAAAATAGAGATTTTTATTTTGTTTTTCAACATGATGAGCATGGCATGGGCAAGACATGAACAAGTATGAACAAGCGAGTAAGCATCTTATACACACAATGAATCAAAAGAACATGATCGAACAAAGACCAAAACTTGTACATGTACCAAGTTGTGCACAACCAAAAAATTTTCGAATCAAACATTTTGTCAAAAGAACAATCTTTACATTGAAACCATTTGTACAAAGCAAGTTGTGCACAACGCGAAGAGTCAAGAAATTTTTACAAAAAGGGGTTATGCACAATGAGATTTTGGAAACCATTTTTATTGACAAGAGATCATGCATAACCAAGTTTTAAAAACCAAGTTTTGGCCAAAAGAATAAAGGTAATGTGCACAAGTAAAGCTGTAAATTTGGAACCTGGACAAGCAGAAGCAGAAGGCAATTCAGAATGTTGCTGCCCTGCACAAAATTGTTAATTTGCAACATTCTGACCTTTTACCAAAGTAGCTGTACGGCTAGATCAAGAGGGTTGAGATTTTATCTCAGTTTCTCCAACTTCTGATCATCATGCTCCAATTCATTGCATTTCCAGAACGTATGCACTGAAAACAGTTCAAACATAAACAACAAAAACACACAATCATGCACAAAGTTAACTAACGGAGACGGGAGTTTGACCCACACAAAAGTGCTTCCAAAGCTTCTAAAGAGAAGTTCGTAAGCACTCTAATCCCCACCGGAGTCGCCACTGTAAGGATCCCGCCCCAAGACAACATGTGTCAAAGGCGAAATACCAAACACGGTTAACTTTCCTAACGAAAAAGAAACGGAGTCGCCACATTTGTTAATTTTAAACCCAACAAATGAAAATGGTTAGAGAAGGTGAGTTCGGAGGTCAGGTTACACTTTGGGAAGAACATATTTTTGGTTCACCCAAAGTGCCTCGGAAGGAACCGAGTCTCCCTTGTTAGTTTGAAAATGTGCATGTGTGTGTGTGTATTTAACGGAAAAGTTTCTGTTATTGGTTTTATTTGGAAAAAACTTAACTGAAAGAGTCTGTTTATCAAGAAAATAGGGATTAGAGGGCAAAACAGACATTTTTCCCCCTGTTCCCAACATAGCCGTACGGATGTACAGGCCGGGATTTTTTCAGTCAAGAACAAGTCCAGTTTCAGAGCAGAAACAGAACATTCTGTTGAAACTGGACAGAACTATTTTGATTCCAGTTTGTTTAAAATACTTTATAAATTTAAATGCAACATTCCTATGCTAAATGATCATCACTTAATCCCCAAAACAAGTATTTGGGTGTGATCATAAGCAATCATGGGAGAAAATTGGAAAAGAACATGCCCTTTGGGCCAAAATTGACCATTTGGTGATTAAAGATTGAAATTTTATCCCCAAGATGGAATTTTTATGACTTATTAACCTTCAAAGAGTCAAAATAACATATAAAGATTGAATATTTATAACCCCAAAGGGGTTTAGAGATAGATCATTATTGGATGATAAAGATGGAAGCTTTATCATCCAAATGATTATTATTACCAACTAAACAAGAATGTAAATGACAATCAACAAGCCATGATCATCTAGGTTTGAACCTCTTCCACACAAAGCATAGAGGGCACCTTGGATCATCTCATGGCTTGGACAAGATAAATATAGAGTAATATATGTATATTTGCTTGAATGGACAAGTCTTGCATAAATGTAAAGTGCTTGAATGGACAAGTCTTGCAAGTAATGTAAAAGTGCTTGAATGGACAAGTCTTGCAAATAATATAAAGATTAACATAACTTAAACAAAGATTAAAGATAAAATAGAGTTATAGATGAAGAGAAGGGAGGGGGAGAAGGTGGCTTTACCTATTTTGGTTTAGCCAATCTTCCTTTCTCTCTTTTCACTCTTTGTTTCACTCCTCTCACACTTCTGTAGTGATTTTGACAGAGTAATCTCTCTTATGTGTTTTCTCCCCCTGAAATGATCAGCATGGGGTTCAATTTATAGAGGCTGAGGGTGCCCAAAGTAGCCGTACGGCTCAACCCCTCACGTGCCCAAACCATCCGTACGACTCGACTTGGCGAGCTTCTGGATTTTTCCAAGTTTAATTCCAGTTTAGTCCTGGAATATCAGGTTTATCCTAGTGAGGTCCTGGCCCATTGGTTTATCCCTAAATGGTACCAAGAATTCCTCTAGAGTAGGTCGATTTCAGATTGGGGTACTTACAGGTCCCATATACTCATCGGATTCCATCGCGTTTGTGAATCCTACATGTGTCGGGATTAAACTAAATTAATGTATTAAAGCATACATGCGGGGACGGATTTTTATTTTCGTCCAAAATAACCACTTTTGGAGACAGATTTTTATTGCGTCCGTATCAACAAGTTGGCATGTATGATTTGAAAACATTAGTTTATCGAAATATCGGCACATGAAAACCGACTTGGTCACGGAGTGTTAGACCCTAACTAGAATTGTGTGGTTTGTGCTCGGCTAAAGAGAGGCTTAAAGCTCACCCCCGGCATGTAGTCATGAACTACGCCACGGGCTGAGGTTTACCGCTTCGAAAGAGCCAAGGTCGAGTGGAGCTTGAAACTTTCTAGGACGGGCCTCGACGGGTTTGGGGTTGGACTTGTGTGACTCGATAGTGAGCAATTTATAGGAGTAATGTGCATGTAGTGTGAGGTCTATCACGTGACAAATTTTTTTTTATATTTTTTTTTGAAAAGAAAAGTTAAAAACTCATAAGCACGTAAATTACAACTCCCGAATCACCCGTGTGACCGGTAAATAAAACATAAAATTAAACAGTCCAAGGGTTCAATTCTGTTCTGATACAGGCAACTGTGCCCACACCCCAATATTCCGTTCAGTCACTGAAACTTGTTCTTGCCCTGGAAATTGGCCCAGAAGCGCCCGCCTCGGGCTAGTGTTGTGGGAAGCGCGCGCCTGGCGCATTGTATCTGGGAGGCGCCGCTTCTGGGCTTACCTGTCAGATTATCAGAAACTTATGGACTCAGGGGATTGCCCTGGTCCTGATTGTGTGATGGAACCCCTGCAATGTTTGTTAGCACGAAATAATAGGAGGAATAGGAAGAACACATGGAAGGCGGGCGATTCTGAAATTTGACGCGGGACGCGCGCGCTTTGGACCATGAAGGTTCGAGGCGCGCGCTTCCCATGTCAATTTCCAGAATGCCTAGAAAAGTGAATTATGAACAGAAACACAAGTTTAACCCTTACTGGCAACAAACACTCCTGGGCACACATTAATTTGGTCCGCCCTTAAGGCATGTCTAAAAACTAAAATAAGATAAAAATTCCCACTCAAAGTAGGGTGTCCTCAAAAAATCAGTTTTTACAATTCATCCCCAGCACAAAGCACTCCGCAGTCACTCACCCAGTCAACATCAAAGTACGACTCACGTCTGAACCACATAATCACCGTTCATCAAGCAAAATCTACATCCATACAAAGCAAACGGTCACCCCGCACTTCAGCAGACGGTCCTCTTAGGCCCCGCACTTCAGCAGACAGTCCTCTAGGCCCCGCACTTCAGCAAACGGTCCTCCGGGTCCCGCACTTAAGCAAATGGTCCTCTAGGCCCCGCAATCAAGCAAACGGTCCTCTAGGCCCCGCACTCAAGCAAACGGTCCTCTAGGCCCCGCACTTCAGCAGACGGTCCTCCGGGTCCCGCACTCAAGCAAATGGTCCTCTAGGCCCCGCACTCAAGCAAATGGTCCTCCGGGCCCCGCACTTCAGCAGACGGTCCTCCAGGTCCCGCACTTCAGCAGACGGTCCTCCGGGTCCCACACTCAAGCAAAACGGTCCTTGGGTCCCGTAATTAAGCAAACGGTCCTCCGGGTCCCGCACTCCAGCAAACGGATCTCGCTATCAGCAAACAGGTCCCACCTCCAGCAAACGGATCTCGCTATCATCAAACAGGTCCGCTTCCAGCAACGAGATCCCGCCTTCAGCAAACGGATCCCTCTATTAGCAAAGCCGCTCACACAGGGAGCGCACCTTTATCTCTGAAAGCCGCTCACACAGGGAGCGCACCTCTATCCCCTACAATTTCAAATTCCTACTTTTATCGAGTCTTTTATTTTCTTGGTGATGTCCTAGGTGGATGTCTGTCTTTCGTCGACGCGTTTGCCTCGCAATCCACGCCGCCGAGGGGCTCTGTAGACACCCCGCCTTGGACCGCTCACCCCGATTGCACACTTGATTTTGTGTTTCTCCCTCTTTTAAGTGTTTTCTGTTAGTTCCTGTTACTTTGGTTAAGTTCCAGACGGACTCCGTCAAGTCCCGGGACTAAACTAAATAACAGTTCTAACTTTCTAGTCCATTGTCAAAATTTGCCTTTCAGAGTCGCGTGCCTCCGCCCTTGAGGCCAGACGCGCGCGCCTTCCGCCGCCTAGGTGGGATGCGCGCGCTTCTAGGGTGTGTCAGTTACAGATTCTGCCCAAGAATCTCTCCCTTGCTCATTATACATGATTTTGCCTCGGGAAAGATTTCTTGGAGACTCCGTTTGGCTCCAAAAAACAGTCCTCTTTCAACTATAAAACCCCCTCCAATCCATCATTGGAGGGGATCTTGGATCTTTTCCTCAATCTTTTACTCACTTCTTTTCTAGACTTTTCCTTTAGACCTTTGCAACTAAGTACTCAACCTCTTCTTCAAGGCTTTTCAAGAGGTTCTCTTTGAAGGTTACTATAGGTAAATGTCTTAAATCTCCTCCCTCCTCCTCCTCCTTCTCCTTCTTCTTCTTCTTCTTCTTCTTCTTCTTCTTCTTCTTCTTCTTCTTCTTCTTCTTCTTCTTTTCTTCTTCTTCTTCTTCTTCTTCTTCTTCTTCTCCAATCAAATGTGTAATCACCCAAAACCATTTGGGACATGACACCAATGGTCCTTTCATTACATTGAATTGGCCTAGGAGTCATCTCCCTACATTCTAAACTTTAAAACCCCTCTTTTGTCATCATTCAAATAGGAAGAACACATTTATCTTAAAAGTGAATTATGAACAATCAAGACCGACTTTGCTCGGGCAAAATGGGTGTTTAAGTACTTCCCATTTCGTAACCTAACCCCTGAACCCCTCATCCCAAAGAATCTCTATTTTCGTAAATCAAACTTAGGCTCATAAACATTAGGTTTTCTTACGTTCCTAAAAAACGTGGGTGGCGACTCTAAAATCAATTAGACATCCTAGGTAATTCACGCGCTCTAACCAAGCCGTGGTTCCCCCGGGGTATCTACAGTGGAGACTCTGCTGGGGACAGCTTGAGCTTGTGTTTGTTCATAATTCACTTTTCTGGGACGGAGGGAGTATAGTTTAAATAATTGGAACATATTAGGAGTAGTTTATTTTATGATATTGATTTTGATTTAGTTGACTAACATATTAATGTTTATCTTTGGTAAGAGTATTTTTGTATTATAGGAAAGTTGGACTCTTTACTTGGAAGGTGTTTGGATGAAGAAAGATTTCCACATCAAACGATTCATTCAGTCTCCTATATATATGGCGTCAACATTCAGTCCAAGACTACGGATTCTGATATTCAGAGAGTGTCATTTTCGTTTGTGAAAGAGTCCTTGTGTTCTTGAAGTTCTTGTTCATCAAGACTTTAAAGTGTTTGAGGTGTTTTCATTTATTCTAGAGATCTAGAATAGTTTGATCTTTTCATAGTTGTTTGTTCTTTCATAAAATCTTGTACTCTGCAAGATTGTTTGATTAATGAAAGTTTTCCAGCAAGTAATTCTTGCTGAAGTGTTTAATTTTTGTCTTTAAAATTCCGCTGCATTTACTCTGTTCGTCGACAGTTGTCAAGACAGTTGTGAGATCAACTGTACTCACAAGTGGTAATTTTCCAGAAACAGTCCTAGCTTTATTTCTTTCACAATCAATTTGGGATAAAATTACATGAACATCATAAACCCAATACCCAAATTATACACATATATACATGGATTTCATGATACACTTATATGCCACACTCATAGTGCACCCATGATCACATAACAATCACTATACACCAATAGCAACACTTTATTTTCTTAATCATCTCATTTCCAAGTTCAAATCATCAATAAAATCATGATAATTAAAAAAAACCAAATAGTTTAGGTTTATTACCTTTTGAAGGAAATCCACCATGGAAACATTAATATTTTGAGATCCCTATGCTCCTTTTGATGAGAGGAACAACTTTGGAGAGGATCATTTGATGAAATTCTTGAGTTTAAGCCTTCAAAATCATGATTCTCCATCATTTTCTCTCTTAGGGTTTGAAGTGTGTGTTTTAGTGTGTGTAGGGGAAAATAAGAGTGAATGATCTGAGTAGAAATGGGTATTAATACCCCACTCACACAAGCATGAGGTGCTTCCCCCACATCACACACAATTTTAACGAATTCGGTTAATTGTCGTTAAGTTTTACAACTTCATTAAATTATTTAACACTAATTAAAAATATTAAATTCACTAATCATCATGGATTAGTCCTAGTACCTTATTTACCATTACAGTCATTCACCTTTTGTTAACTTTTGAACTAACAAAACTAACGGGATTAACGGATTCCATAATTTTGGACTAACTAAGAATTTCCAGAAAATGGTGGAATTAGTCCAATATTTATAAAAATATACATTCATTAATAATATTCCTTAAATGTTGATTTACAACATTTAATACCCAATTATATCCAAAATATACAACTTTAAATACATTATACACTTTCAAGGACCTCAGAAGAATTTCTAGAAAATATTGCCTAAGAATTCGGCAAAACAGGGGTGTGCCCTCAGCAAGGTAGGAGGCTGCCTTGGCCAACTTTCCATAAAATTACCGTTTTGCCCCTTTTTTACCAAAAAGTCAATAATTCCCCTAATTTTTATTAAATTCATATAAGTTCCATAAAAAATCACAATAAATCTCAAATAAGTTTCCAGAATTTATAAATGTCAAAAATATGACCATTATCCCCTGGAGTCAACAAAGTCCACCTCGGGTCAACCCAAGTCAACCCAAAAGTCAACCAAAGTCAACAAATTTCAGAATTTTCTCATAATTTCTATAATTGTTCACATGACTCAAATAAATATTAAACAACATTTTTCAAACTCCAAAACACACATAAAATGACCGTTTTACCCTTAGAGTCAACAAAGGTTCACTAAGTCAACTCGAGGTCAACAAGGTCAATCACAACCCAATAATTTTATAATCTTCCCATATCCTCATTATCTCTCATTCTTGACTCAAATTCCATCACTTTCAATTTACAATAATTCACTAATGTAAATTATTTCATTCTCATTCAAACATATACACAAAGACCAAAGCTATAATTGCTCATTTTGTTCATATCCACAATAATTCACCCCGTTCTTTCTACATCTCATTTCAACAAAATATCTAACATATTTTGAAACATTAAGTCTTCTCATTTCATAACTCATTCACACAATTTCTTTCCAAGTTCAAGTAACACATCAAGTATACTTTCCATCATGTCCAGTGACATATACTATCCCCATGTAGTCAATTTGCTTGAGTTTGAGGTTAGAATGAACTTGAATCTTTGAAATAAGATGATGATGAATTTCAAGAATTCATAATCATCACAATTTCCACCCCCAGACTGATGGGCAGAAGGAAGTGGTTAATCGAACGTTGGGTTCTATGGTTTGTTGTTTGTGTAGTAACAGTCCAAAGAAGTGGGATCAGTTGTTGGCGACCGCAGAATTTGCCTTCAATAATATGGTCAATCGGACTACGAAGAAGACCCCGTTCGAAATTGTGTACCAGCGTCCACCTACACATGCGCTTGATTTAGTGCCATATCGAAGCTGTCAGGTTATAGTATTGCCACCGAACACATGGCTGAGAAGATTGATACAGTCCAAGCCGAAGTGAGGAAGAACATTGAGGCGTCTAATGCTAAGATAAGGCCGATGCTGACAAACGACGCCGGGTACATGTATTTTCTGTTGGTGACTGGTTATGGTTCATTTACGCAAGGAACGGTTTCCAGTGGGGACGTACAGTAAGCTTCATACGAAGAAAATAGGCCCGTGCAAGATCCTGCGCAAAATCAATGATAACGCGTATATTGTGGATTTACCGGCTGGGTGGAATATTTCGCCTACATTCAATGTGGCGGATTTGGTGGCATTTGTGCCGGATGTGCCTCTTTATGTGGATTTGGACTTGGGGTCAAGTCATTTTCAAGTGGGGGAGAATGATGTAGCACATGATGGACAGAATGCAGCGCTGGGAGGAGGACTTGAAGGCTCCACCAAAATAGCACGGCCGCGCGAAGTACAAAGCACGCTCGTGCGCAAATTGGGATGAAAGATGGAGGCAGTCCCCGGCAGCAATGGCAAGACCGTGTCCGGCGTTACGCCAGAAATTTTATTGTTTCCGTTTTCCTTTTTCGTTACAATAACTTGAGGATATTTGGTAGTTTTGTAAAGAGACAATTGTGGTAGGGTTTATTATTTTCTTAGGAGTATAAATACCCATCTAGGGTTAGGAAAAGAGAATCTTATTATCTTTTATCAAATTTGCACTTTTACACTTGGTGTGTTTTAGCCATTGTTGGCTTATTTGAGGAATTCTCTGCGGTAGAATTTCTTGTTGATTGTTCCGCTGCGTCATTATCTCATGGATCCTAAATGTAGTAAATGATGACATTGGTAATAGTTTGAATTATATTTCAACTACCAAGGATGTTGGAATCAGTTGCATGATAGGTTTTCAGCAATTAATGGATATAGACTTTTTCAATTAGAAAAGGACATGCATACTCTTGAACAAGGTAATTCTTCTGTTGAAATCTACTTCCACAAACTCAAGGGACTTTGGGATGAAGTTGCCTCTATTGACACTATTACCACATGCAAATGTCTGTGTACTTGTGGTAATAGCAGGATTGATGCAGAGAGAGAACAAAGGAGTAAATTAATGCAATTTTTTATGGGTTTACTTGAGAGTTATGTTGGAGTTAGGGGCCAGATTCTGCAGAAGAAAACCTTACCATCTCTTGATCAAGCATTCTCTATGGTGAAGAAAGAAGAGGTGCAAAGGCAAGGGTATGCGCAAAGTTTCAATGGCTCAAATTAATGCCATGTTAGCAATTGTTACACAAGTCAGCAAGAATCAGTTTCAAGAATCAAGTGAATCTGTTGCTAATTTCCAAGCAAAGACCTATGTTAGAACTCAATTTAAGAAGGGAGTTAATTGTGAATATTGCAAATTGGAAGGCCACACAAAAGGAGATTGTTATAATTCTTACAAATTCTATCTTTCCACTTAGCTAACCGGTAAGATCATGGCTTGCAACACAAGTCATTTAGTGAATTCCATACATAAAATCATAAGTATAATGTTAATATAAAATGTAGTCAATAATAAAATGTGTAGAATTCCTGAAAATATAATTTATCTATTTATGATGGGCAAAATGGTAAATTAACATTGCTAAGCTTGAAAGGGGGGTGTCCTCCAAACCTGAATGTGTCACATGTTTATATTTAAGGCCTCTCCATCAAGTCTAAAACATACTACATTCTTACTTTCTCTCATCTAAATTACTTCATAATGTTGGAAGACTTTTGAGAATTAAGAGACACTTATCATTTAGAAGAACACTTCTCCCTACTTGTTCTTCATTTCTCCCTTCAACATTAACTATGGATTCAACAAGTATTATACGCTTCCACCTTCATCTCCTTCCTCATTCTTCTTCTAAATATGAGTTATGGCATTCAGGGTTAAATTGTTCTAACAATTGGTATCAGAGCCCGATCATATTTAGTTTGAGTTTGAGTTCTTTTAAGAAAGCTTTATTGCTTTAATTTGATTCATTTTTTCCTGTTGAATCATAAAGGTTTGATGATAATTAGGGACTCTAATTTATTGATAGAGTACTAATAATCTTCATCAGAAATTAAGAAAAAGGTTTGAAAGTTTTGTTCATTAAAATTCAATGATTCAAGTGTGACTATCCCTTCATAACATGGTTTTATGTCTAGTGCATACCATGTGGATCTACTCACTTGATTCCATTAATTTTAAACACAGTGTAAAAAAGAAGCTGAGGCAAAGGCGTTGCTAGTGCCTCGACCGCTCCTCCCAAAATCAGACCATTGACAGGAGTTGTTATCAAAGACCCTTCAACGGTCAAGCTCCCTTCCAGAATCCCTCCTACCATTCCAATCAAAACCAAGTCTACCGCACCCATCTCCAAAACACCGGTCTCCAAACCTGCCGTGTCCTCTCCGACCGCTCCATCCAAAACTTTAAAATCAAAGTCTCCTGTACTCCCTGCTTCGTCTCAGGGGGAGAAATCCAAAAAGAGGGACCTTTCACTCAGTCCCATCCAAACCTCCAAGAAATCTAAGGTTGCAAGACCACCTCCTTCGACCGCATCTCCAGTATTCACTCCATCCGGTTCACCCTATGCAGAGTGACCGTGATGATGATGTTGAAATAGCTTCTACTCAACCGCAACGTCAAAGGGTCAAGCAAACTCTTGAGTTAGTTGATGAAACCAGATGATGTAGAATTGATAGAATCAAGTGGTGAATCTGGTAATCAAGATGTTGAAGCTGGTGTAGATATTGAAGCTAGTGTTGATAAAAATGCTGAGAAAACTGTTGATGTGATAGTCCTGATTTCAGTGACGAAAAGGTTGATGACCAAACTGTTGGTAAGGCTAAGTTTCAGGGTCACGGTCATGATGGAGACCGTGTACCCAGTGATCGATGATGTGATGTGTTAGTTAAATCTCCTGCTCTCTCTCCTCCTAGAACTACTCAAGACACGACCGCATCTGATAGCTCGGTCGATCCTTTGGCTCATCTACTGACCGCAGTTGAAACTTTAACGCAAATCAATCTTGATACTCAGAGTGAGTTGCAAAGCTTGCTGCAAACCAAGTTAAGTTACAAAATGAGGTTGATCTATTCAAGGCTTCGGTTGTTGAGACCATTAAGGGGGAGAGTCAGAATATTACAAAGGCTATTCTTGAAAGCCTAGCTACCGTGAAACCCCAACACTGCCTCGACCGCATCCTCCTCAACCGATCCTATTACCCATGCTGACCTAAAGGAAGAGCTCAAGTCACAATCTTTCGCTATTGACCGTTGTGGTCAAGATCATTGAAGGAGCTGGGTTGGAGCTGACCAAGGCAATGACCCATGATAAGAATTTTGTTTGAAAAAATGGATAAAGAAAATCCTCTCTCAAGGCAGAGATCAATGCCTGTATTTCTGTAGGATTGCTATCGGTCGCCGACAAGTTTGTACCAAAATAGAAAGCTATGAGGCAAGCCATGCAAGTCCACACTCAAAGGTAGAAGGTCAAACTTCTAAAATTGATAGGGTTTATGAAATTTCTAACACAAATGTGCAGGAAGTGATAAGCAAAATTCTACCCTATAATTGACCGTGGACAACCTTGCTAGCTCTCAGCCTCCTCCTCTCAAAATCAGGCGACCGGGCATGGAAGCAGGATTGCTAGAGAAGAAGAAGATGAAGGCGAAGATAGTTTTGAATTTCTGACTGTGAACAAAATTTCCTAGAGATCAACGACCTTAAGGGAAACCCATCATCATTCCTGGAGTTGGTCTATCAAAGAAATTCGGCTACTTTGAAGGAGATCCATACTTTGATTAACTGTATCATTTGAACTGACCGTGTGTGGTCATGTTAAAACAATTTGTTAATGTTTGTCTCAAAACAATTTTTTATTTTTGTTATGTCTTTTATTTGGGTCTGTAAAACTTTAATCTCTCTTTTGTCTGCACTCCCTACACCTTAATGATTATATTCTTGTGGAGTGCCTTTTGAATGTGTGTTTGATGCATTTGCATACTTATTGTTATTTTCTCTAAAAATGCATTCAAACCTTATATATCTATCTTGCTAGGATTAGTATTTTTTTTTTTATCATTTTAGGCTGATAGAATCTATGACACTGGCTTAGAGTGTGCATTGACTTGGGGCATGAAATTAATAAAATATTATTTTCTTGAAAACATGTTATTACCAAGTACAATGACTTAGCCTTTGTTATAGTAGGTAATGGTCTCAATCAAATAGGGGGAGATTGTTGGGTATGCTTATTATAACCACTCCTATTACTAGATTTGATTGATCCCATAACCTAATTTTATCTTTTTGTGGACTTTAGGATATATTGTAAGAAGTGTTAAAACTTCATTTTTAGAATAGTCCACTTTGATAGTATAGGATTTAGATTGATAGGCTGAAAATTTATAAGTCTGGAAATTAGTGGTCAAGACCTTGATCGTGAATTCACTTGACCGTGGTAGACCACCTGACCGTGGAAGACCACTTGACCGTGAATCACTTGACCGGAAGTCAGTGACCGTGAGCTTTGTGGCATATCTTGACAGGTCACATTTGACCCCTCGACCGCAAGCCACTCGACCGTAGGGCCTTGACCGCAAATGATGAAGTTGTCCAAGAACCCAAGTTTGTTCAAACTTAACCATGGTCAACTATGGTTAGTTTAGAACGATGCAGAATTTGGATCCCAAGTGATTCAAATTTGAAATCATCTAAGTGGGACCCCTCTTATCTGCAAAAAGGACAAACTCAGATTGAGCTCCAATCAGAATTCAACAGCTCATTGTCCTTCAACTTGGAGCCCAAGTAAATCCAACAGCTATTTTCTCATTCAAGGCTATAAATAGCCCTTAAGTTCTTCATTGAACTGTGCTGAGATTCTAAGAGAGAAATTGCTGTTAAAATACTTGGTGATTGAAGATCATACTCAAGATTTCCAGAATCCTTTGAATCTTCAAAGAACTCACCTTCAAACCTTCAAAGATCTCCAGCAACATTCAAGTCATCTCAAGCCTTGTAACACTTAAGATTCATTAGGCTCTACAATCACTTAGATTTTAAAGAGCTTCTGATTCTTACACACACACTCACCCCAATTGATCAATCACATAGATTGCATCAAAAGGGATACACTGGTCTAAGTCTAGGATTTATTCTTCATAGAAAGTAGGTGTTGATTCAAAGCTTCATCTCTGTAATCTGTACACTCAAGAATCAATATATACCTCCATTCAAAATCCAAGACTGACCATCTTGGTAAAGGACGTAGATCTTTTAACAGATCGAACCTTTCCAAATACTGTGTCATTTTACTTTCTGCAAATTTACCTTCAAGTATTGTTTCATCTTGTTCTTCACTTGTTCATATTAATCTTTTGTTTGTTTTTTTTAGTGTTTGATCTTTCAGATTTAAGAACGTATTGTGAATTGTGTTTGTTTGTTCTCCACATTGCCTAAGTTAAAATCTGACTAACTTATCTTTTGCCAAAACTTTCTAAGACAACAACTTTCAATCTCTCAACCATCTGACCGCAAATCTCTGACCGCACATCCTTGACCGCATCTTTCTTGACCGGAACTACCTGACCGTGAGAAAGAATCCACTTAGAGATTTTCATCAAAAACAACCTTACCTTATTTCTATCGAAAACTTCCGCTGTGCATATTACATCTTGACCGCACGGTTTATTACTTGACCGCAAACTCAAGATTGTAAGCACTTGGTTGAATTTTGAAAAAGGGTTGAAATTTTAAGTAGGCTATTCACCCCCCCCCCCTCTAGCCTCCTTTCATACCCTTGTTGTGTCTTTGGGACCAACAGGATAATTTTGGCACGGCCGTGCATAGTGTGCCGCGAGAACATGCCTTTCTGTAAATTGTTGCACGGCCGTGCATCTTTCTATGCTCGACCGTGCAGCTACTGTTCATCAGAATTGAATTTTGCACAATTTTTGTTTTCCTCTTGAACAAAACATTCATTTTTCAAACCTTAAAGCCCTGATTAATTATATGCTTAAATAATTTTATTCATTGTTTAAATAATATTATCGCCTAAGTGATTAACGTTATTTAAATGCAAAATTATTAAAGTGTTGAATGTTTAAGTTAATATGTGAATGACTTGAATTTTCCAAAGAAGATCTTGACATTTGACTAAACTTGGACATTCATGTGATGACAAATAAAATGAACATTAAGTTGTTTTATTAAATGCTTAAGACTACCCAAAGGAAGATTATGCATTTAATCAAATGTTGTTCAAATTACTTGTCATCTAAGGCAATTATTTATGAGTCAATTCGCAATCCAAAGATTAGTTTTGATGTCATGTTAATTAACTTATTTATGGATTTCATTGATATAATTAATCATTTATTCATATTGTAGTTTCTTATAATGTTTTTGTATTCATTCTTGTTCTCGATTATCAACAGATTTACTTATTGCTTCATCCGTGATTACTGCTATGAGTACCTTACCGATGCTTAAATAGGACTAATTTTAAACTTGGAAAACAAATAATTATGATCTTGGGCTATATGGACCTAGAACTCGCATTAAGGGATCCGTTTCTCTTCTTATTGCTTAAGTGCTGAGAAGTGAAATAATCCAACCACGTGAGCCTAATGATAATAAAGAATGTTGTCCCGGGGACCTTTTGGACAGTGTCTCCGAGGATGTTGATGCTGAAACGTTCCTTGATACCCTTGAGGAAACTTGTTTCCATAAGATATAAGGGTACCGGGAATTTAAGGGAGTACATTTAGAAATAGTTCACCTATCGACAAAACTAAAAGCACTTAAGTCTGGGATATCGAAAGATATTCTTATGCATTTAGTTTTATCTTAATGTGCTCATTTTTCATCTACCTTTTCTCATGGGACAAGAGAAGAGGGAAAGAAACTGTGGTTGCAAGTAATGAGAAGCCTAAGGGATCATCTAATGATCATAAAGAAATGCTTCTTTTGCAAGACCCTCACTAACATGAAGTTCGATTACCCTAAGTATCACGCTTGGCGTGAAAGGTATATCATTTGGTTTTGTTTGTATTGTATTGAGGCTAATTTGGTTTCAATTCCTACATATACATGGTGATTGGATTTTGGTGCAACCAATCACATAAGGATATTTAAGTAGGATTGCCTAAATTACCGAAGACCTAGTAAAGATGAAGAAATTCATCTATATATAAACTAGGAATCCGGTTGAAGTTAAAGGCATAAAGACTTTTCAATCATTGTTAAGTACTAAGTATTATTTTGTATTAAATAATACATTTATTGTACCATCATTTGAACGGAATTTATTATATATCACAATATTGAACAAGAATGTGATTTCTTTGTTCATTTGGTAATAATAAGATGTGATCTTTATTTTAATTTCAAGGTTGTTGGTACAACGTACTTTGTCAAGTATTCTTTAATTATTTGACACTACTCAAACAATAAATGAATCTTATGATGATGAAACCAAATATAAAGCAAAAGTTATCAAGTAAAAATTCTTATACCTTATGGCATAAGCATTTGGGTCATATCTCCTTAAGGAGAATTGACAAGCTTATGTCAAAAAGAATCTTGAACAAACTTGATATTCCGGAAAAGACTTTTGTATTAAAAGCCTAAAAGGAAAATTTACAAACATTAAAAGACATGTATCCTCGAGAGCATTAATGTTCTAGAACTAATGGGTATTTGTGAACCATTCACTACCCCTTCATAGAATGGTTAACAACAATTTATTACGTTCATAGAGAATTACTCTCATTATGAATACATTTATTTACTTTGAAAAGTCTCAAATTGTGATGTTTTTCAACTCTTTAAAACCTAAGTTGAAGTCAACTTAGAAAGACTATTAAGAACGTTAAGTCCGATCATAGTGGTGAATACTATGATTGAAATAACGATTTTGGGGAACAACGTCCGGGTCCTTTTTTTGCTCGCTGGGATTGTCACTCACTACACTATGCCGGATACGGCTTACATGAATAGTGTAGATGAGAGATGTAGTAAATCCTTAAGGATATGGTAAGAAATATGATTTCTTAACCTCACTCATTATGAGCGATACATTAAAAAACCGCAAATTTAATTCTCATTAGAGCTTCCTCTAAAGTTACTAATAAAAACCCTTGTGAATATGGACAATTTAGAAACCGTCCTTAAATCATCTTCATTTATGGGGTTGTCCAGTAGAAGCTAGGCCTTATAGGCCTAATAAAGGCAAACTGGACGCTAAAACTATTAGTAGCTAATTTGTGGGGTATGCCGAGAGATCTAGGGGATATAAATTTTACAACCCGAAAACTAAAACATTTTAAAACGAGAAAATGCTAGGTTCTTTGAGGATGTTGAATTTAGTGGGAGATTAAGAGTAATATTTTGAATTTGAAAAAGGAAGAGACATTCTTTTCATTACCTCTTCCCATAAGTTCCAAATTTGATATCATTGTTTTGTACTTGATATTCAAAAAGAACATACAATTCAAAATAAAGATTTCCCTATAAATATTGAACAACATGAAAATGTTGATCATAAGGATGAAATTCAACAACCTCAAAATGAGGTAGAACTAGTGCCCTTTAGGAGATCCAATAGAGTAAGAAGAAAGTGCAAATCCGGATGATTATAAAGTGTATATTGCCGAGAATAAAGGACACTTAGGTTTAGTGGGAGATGAGCCTCTCATGAAACAATTAATAGTCCTAATTCTCATATAGTGAATTAATGTCATAAATGAAGAGTTAAAATCTATACAGATAACAACGTTTGGGATCTTGTCCCATTACCTAAAGATGTGAAACCTATTATGGGTCTTTAAGACCAAAAGGATTCACAAGGTAATATGGAAAGATATAAAGCCATCTAGTTGTTAAAGATTTTACTCAAAAGGGAGACATTAATTATAAAGAAAACACCTTTTCCGGTATCTTCTAAAAACTCTTTTAGATCATTATGGCACATATGGCATATTATGGTCTTGAGTTTTATCAAATGGATATAAAGATAACTTTCCTTAATGGAGACATTGAGGAATCTATGGCTGATTTGGATCAAACTAAGCAATTAGTTTGTGAACTTAAGAAATCCATTTGTAGGCTCAAGCAAAGCTTCTCGTCAATGGTACTTAATCAAGTTATTCTTTCCTTTATTTTTTAAACGAATCTTGATTAAGATTGTGCATACCATAAGTTCAGTGGGAGTAAATTTATAATTTTGGTCTAATATGTGGATGATATTTTGCTTACTAAGTAATGTATGAACCTTTTTAAGGAAACTAAGAAATTTCTTATTTGAAATGAAAGATCTTGGTAAGGCATCTTTGTATTATGAATCCAAATTCACCATGATCGCTCACAAGGTGTTTTAGGATTATAACAAAAGGCCTATATGAAAAAGGTATTACAAAAGGTTTAGCATGCAAAAATGTAAACCACTTGACACCCCTAATTTTAAAGTCTCGAACAGTGTCCTAAAAGTAATTTTTGATCCAAGTATATGGAAAAGATCAATTTTGCATCAGCAATAGGGAGCTTAATGTATAAGTGAATCTTATATTTATTTGTTGGGATGTTTGGTCAATACCAAAGCAATTCGGAAAAGAACATTAAGTAGCAGCCAAAAGAATGATAAAAGTATTTACAAAACACTAAAGAACTACTTGCCTATATTTAAAGTCGGATCATTTTGAGATCATTAGGTATTCCGACATTAGTTAAATTATGTGGCTGCATATGTTTATTAATGGACTGCGAATTGTCAACAAGTGTCGAAAGACCGCTTAAGTTTTAAGGTGACAATCGGACGGTAGTCTTATAACAACAAGAGTTAAAGAAAGTCTAACCATATAGACATTAAGTTTCTTGTTGTGAAGGAAAATGAATGAAATAAATACAACTTATAGAAACAAACTCTATTTAGAGGATCCATTTATGAAAGCGTTATCATCTTCAGTGTTTCACGAGCATATTGCTCATATGGGTGTAACAACTTTTGATAACATTTAGTATAGTGGGAGTTTGTGTTGTTCTTTCATTAATTGTTCTATTATTTAAAGTTTTGATCTCATTTGGTTAAGTTGGACTAGTTGGAAGAATATTTATATATTCATTATGATTCCATGCTACACATCGATACTTTTGATCTATGTCATTTAGTTGGATTTGTATACGTGATTACTGTGGGTTTAGTTGCGAATCAATTACAACGACTGCCCCTTTAGTCCTTATACTTGGATGACTAATGGACGAGATTGTTATAAATGACAATAAAGTGCGCACATTTGGGTTGTCATTTGTATTATATTTATATTTTAAAGGAAAGACTTGTTTTGCAACCCAAGTGGGAGATTGTAAGATCATGGCTTGCACACAAGTCATTTAGTGAATTCCATACATAAAATCATAAGTATAATGTTAATATAAAGTGTAGTCAATAATAAAATGTGTAGAATTCCTGAAATGTAATTTATCTATTTATGATGGGTAAAATGGTAAATTAACATTGCTAAAGCTTGAAAGGGTGTGGTCCCTAAATGAAGTGTCACCATGTTTACTATTTAAAGGCCTCTCCATCAAGCCTAAAACATACTACATTCTTACTTTCTCTCATCTAAATTACTTCATAATGTTGGAAGACTTTTGAGAAATTAAGAGCACTTATCATTTAGAAGAACACTTCTCCCTACTTGTTCTTCATTTCTCCCTTCAACATTAACTATGGATTCAACAGGTATTATACGCTTCCGCCTTCATCTCCTTCCTCATTCTTCTTCTAAATATGAGTATGGCATTCAGGGTTAAATTGTTCCAACATAACCAAGTTGAGGAAAAAACTACAAAAAAATGATAAATTAACGAAAAAAAATATACATGAGATTTATTTTCGCGTGAAGGGATAAAAAAAATTCACATCAGGTGATATTACTGACAAATATTGTACTATAATGAAATTGGACTATGGGAACAACCTTGCAACCTTTTTTTTTTAAAAAAAAAAAAAAACAGTTTAAAGAGAAAAATTCTGATTTATAATAATGGAAGGCTTTTTTTTTTTTTTTTTTTTTTTTAAAGGGTACTTTTCTTGTACGTACATATAAAAGTGTCTGAAAGTCATTCATATTTGGTCTCAGATGTTGTAATTGTCACCTTCTTCTCTGATATATGCACCACCATTGACTCCATTCCTCCTGCACCCCACATATAATTTGCCATTAACTCATATTATCTTCATTTTATTTTTTATTAAAAACTACTCTCTCTGTCTCAGAAAGATAGTCTTATTTTGACTTTTATGGTCAACAAAAATGAACTTTGACCAACCATTTGTAATGATCTAATCATTCTAGCGAAATTTTAAAATTTGTAATTGATAAATCATCAAGTGATTTATCAATAACAATTTTTAAAATTTCATTGTAATCATTAAATTGACACTAATGTTTGGTCAAAGTTTATTTTTGTTGATCATAAAAACTCAAAATGAGACTATATTTTTGGGACAGATGGAGTATTAATTAATTAATAAATTATACTCCCTCCGTCCCAGACTAAGGTTCTTATTTTCCTTTTTTGTTTGTCCCAGACTAAGGTTTTAGTTGCTTTATTACCTAAAATGGATGATGGGACCCACTCGTCATTCTCAAACAACAAAAACTCTTTACCCACTTTCTCCTACTTTACTTTTCATACTCACAACATTTACTTTTTCTTAATCTCCGTGTAAAGTCAAACTAAGAACCTTAGTCAGGGACGGAGGGAGTACTCTTATATTTAAGCAAATATAGGGCACAGTGATTGATATCTTACCTTCCATCCTAGACAATTCATCGGCTATCCTCAGTTGGCACTTCTTGCAGTGTAAATCAGCTTCTATTACTACTTCTTTTACCTTCTTTAACTACAAATAGACCTCTTGTGTAAGTTGAGCAAGTTTAACTTAGACAAGTAAATCACATTTTGTAAAAAAAAGTTTGATAACTAGCGATAGTTTACTATTGGACGGAGAGAGTAATATTCACTCCGTCCTTGAAAGATAGTTCTATTTAGTCTTTGATAGTAAATATAAGTGGACTTTGACCATGAAAAATTAGATGAGACTGTATCTTTTAACATCGAAGGGGGTATAACCATTAAACTCGTGAGCTCGATGAGATAGTTTCATCGGAACGAGCCAATTTAGCTCGATCAGGCGTCAGATATGCTGTACTACCTCCGTATTTTAATGAATGCAAATTAGTTTTGACCAAAATTAAATATTACTCTCTCTATCTCAGAAAGATAGTCTTATTTTGACTTTTTTATGGTCAACTTAAATGAACTTTGACCAAGCATTGATGTCAATCTAATGATGCAATGAAATTTTAAAAATTGTTATTGATAAATCACTTAATGATTTGTCGATTATAGTTTTTACAATTTCACTAGAATGAGTAGATCAACATCAATATTTGGTCAAAGTTCATTTTATGTTGACCATAAAAAGTTAAAATAGGACTATCTTTCTGGAACAGAGGGAGTATTAAAGTAGTAATTCAGTAGATTACATTAACATGCAAGTTAATTCATCAATCTTACATTTCCATTCCATTTTGAAGTCTATTAGCACTATTTCAAGTTTGACAGTCTTTTCAGAAGCAAATTGTAAACCAAATTATCAAGAATACTTTTGCTTGTGATTCCGAAATAAATCATTTCCCAAAAAACATTGGGAAATACTTCTCATAGTTCTAAGAAAATACATGTCTGAATTCGCAATTTATTATTTTTATTATTTTCAAAAAAAAAAAAAAGAAGTTTGAATTATAACACGAGAGAAATTAAATATTTACAGAGGAATGAGAGACATACCGGAGTTGTTGGAGGAAGAAGAAGTAAGGTTTTACGGCCTTTGTGCAGTCGAAAACGATCTACTTCTTCCTAGCCCAGGAAACCAGACTCATTATTCCTTTCCTTTACATCTACTCTTTGCTATTCATATTCATACCCACTTTTGAGCTGAGTGAATATTTGTGTTAATAAAATAAAATGAAATGAAATGGACCGACATTGATTTAAGAGTATGACTCATTTAATAGCAAAAGAGCTTTACCTCAAATAGTATCCGGTTTTAGCTTCCCATGCGCAGGTCATGAGTTCGAATCCTGTAGCATTCGTGGCATTATGAATTAATAAAAAAAACCATTTTCCTTTTTAAAAAAATATGACTCATTTATTTTGAAAGTGAAAGGGCAAATTGCAAATTGGTAACCTGTGTTTGTCTCATGTTTGCAATCCCCTACCTGAGAGTTGAATTGTGCCAATCAGGCACCTAAGTTTGTCAATTTGTTGCAATGTGGTGAATAAACTAACTTTTCGTTAATTTTTTAACGGACTTAAACACATGTGCCTCACACGTGACTTTTGAGAAGGGCAATCCTGTCAATTCCTAGAACCTGAGCAAGGCACATATTTATTGAGGGGGTTAACTTGCAAGTTTTTGAAAATAAAGGGAATAATTAAAAAATAAACCCAAAATTCTTACACCACCACAAACACAACCACCATATCTTACACCACCACCACTACCCCAGCACCACCACCATCGCCACCCTTAACAACACCACCACCAACATCTCTCTTCATTCCCAACCCTAGCACAACATTCACTCTCCTTCACCTTCGATCTCTCTCCATTTCCAACCCCAAAATCACCATTCAAAACCAGATCTGAAAGAAAGAGAAGAGAGAGAGAGAGAGAGAGAGATAGAGGAGTCTGGTTGAAGATTTCAAAATTAAACCCTGCAAAGTTGAAGCATACGAATAAAATGGCATGGGCGGCGGTGCTGACGGAGAAGCAAGAGGCTCAGGCGAGCTATGAAATGAGGGTGGGCGGGGGTGGTGTGGCTTGGAGGGGAGGGGATAGGATGAGGCAAATCTGGTTGGGTCGGTTATAAGGCAAGGGTGGTGGATGAAGGGGGCCGCTGGTCGGTCGGGAAAGATGGTGCGACGGGTGGGAATGGGGAAGGGAGGGGGTGGAAATGGGGAGGGTTTCTGGGTTCTTGAGTTTTTTTTTTTTTTTTTTTTTTTTTGGGGGTCAAAGGTAATAGGCAGAGAAGTGTATAAGTTATAAATGTAGGGATATATTGGTCATTTTATTTCTCAAACCTTTCATGTGTAGCTTACATGGTCTTTATTTCTTTTTATTTTTTCTTTATGTTCGGATTGCCAAGATTGCCCTTTCCAAAAGTCACGTGTGAGGCACATGTGTTTAAGTCCGTTAAAAATTAACGAAAAGTTAGTTTATTCACCACATTGCAACAAATTGACAAACTTAGGTGCCTGATTGGCACAATTCAACTCTCAAGTTGGGGATTGCAAACGTGAGACAAACACGGGTTACCAATTTGCAATTTGCCCGAAAGTGAAATCCCAACTTTAGTTTCATTTTATTTTTCCATAAAGATGGGTGAGGTAGCAAAGAGATGGAGACTTGACATCTAATTGCAAATTATAAAAGAGGCAAGGAAGAAAGAAGAGATGATTTGTACTTGTACTAGTGTGGTATCATTGACAATGATGCTTCACCATGCACATGGCCAATTGGCCACACCTCCTTCACCCCTACTCTTTCCCCACTCTCTAAGTTAATTAGTTAATACTACAAAAATCTTGTACTTTCATTTTCGTCTCAAAACAAACTTTTCATGAAATGTTATGAACATGAATTAAATAAAGATGTTGGAAAAGTTGATGATGTAAGTGGGGAAGGAGAGAGAAAATGAGGTGATTAATAATAAGCGGATAGTTGTTGTGTGGGGGAAAGAGAAAGAAATCGGAGAGAATCTTTCCTTTTTAGATTAGTGGGAGTTTCCAGTGGAACGCCTAAAATTGCTAAATAGGGAGTTTATTTTGAGACGGAGGGAGTGTCGCGCTTATTTTTCTGATACGTCCCAAAATTAATATCACGTTCTTTTTAAAAGACACTTGTGCAATTTTATCGTTGTACGAACAATCTACAAGTAAAATACATTCTTTAAAAATGTTAACAAGTTAAAATACAATTTATTTTGACAAGAATGGGGTAAAATTTAGTTACAAAAAAATTTGTTGTCAAGAACTGATTGGCTGGCTATATATGTTACAAACCAGTAATTGTCACCCATGATCTTGTGGCTAAAATTAATTACATAGAACTTTTCCCAAATACTGATTAGGTTGATTCTTCTTCTTCTTCCAAAAAGAAAAAAAAAAAAAAAAAACACTGATTAGGTTGATTGGTTCATCTAATGAATTGAGATAATTTTTATTGCCACCGATGAACCATATAATATATGTTCACCTTACAGAAGTATTGAATCCCTTATTTTACTTCCTACCCAGTCTAGCGCCTAACCACATCTTACAAAGTTATACCCTCAAAAAATGATAAAATAAGAGTTGGTCGCATGGAAAACATGTTTTTCTTATGTTTAAGGAAAAGCTATTTTTTCGCCGATGGCATATAAACGCACATAGAGTGACACTTTTTTACACTAACACTGGCACTTTTTACACTGACACTTCATAATACAAGCACTGGCGCTGACACATTTTTATACTAACAATAACACTTTTTTTACTCCAAAACTGGTATTTTTTGACACTGACACTTTCTTACACTGACACTAGCACTTTTTACACTGGCACTTCATATTTATGCACTGACACTTTGTACACTGACACTTTCTTACACTGACACTGGCATCTCAAAAATATGTTTTTTTTTAAAGTTTAGGAAAAACACGTTTTTTTGAGATTTTGACATTTTATTGCTATTTTTTTTGTTCGACAGAAGGTGTCATTAATAGTTTTAGTTTTGAGCTTAATTTTTTTTTTTTTAGAAAAAAACTATACCCAGAGTTGTTAGAGCAGTGGTTTTGAAAGGACTAAAGTCAGATAGTGAGATAACATGCATTATCATGTTTCGTGTGGTTATGGTTATAATTCTCTCGTCTGTGATATTTTCTTGGATGAACTTATTTATGGCCATAAGTTTTTTGAACTTACCGGAGTATTCATAAATAAATTCTTCACAAAAAAACAGTTCTTTAGAAGAGCCACATGCACCATTTATGTATTACATTTTTTATCGCACGAAATTTAATTGTTTTGCATCAATGATAATGTCATGATGTGGTCAACCCTTATACGTAACTCATAACTGTTGGATCGCATGAGGTACTGAAAGGAACGACCCGACTTGGAGAAACGGGCTCGAAGGTCAGTCCAACCTGCCCCGACCTGAATCTCGCGTATTGGACCAACCCGGCACAACCTGAACGGGCTAGCCCTGAAAGTATCTTTACGCAGCTCGTTCGACCGAGCTGGGAGGCAAGAGCCACGAGGAACCGAATAAGGACTCCAGACTCGTCGTACCTTCCCGCGTTTATGGTCTATGCTCGTTTGGCCGAGCTGACCACCTGGTAGCCAACATTACTCTAAAAGGCCCCTTCGTCGGTGCGCGCGGGCACACCCGACTCAAGGTCGGACTTCATCTCATGCTTGCTCGGTCAGACGAGCTCGGACTTGTATCTGTCCCCATCACGATTAGGGGAATTAGAGGCCTGGCCCAATTCTTTGACAAGGCCCACTGATGACTTCTAGAAGTGTTGCCCTAATACAGACCTAGTGAGTCATAGATGTGGATAAGCACAAATTCCTACGTTCAAGGAGCGGAATCTAGGTGACAAGGCAGTTATTTTGGGGTATAAATAAAGACCTCATTCTCATTGGCGAAGGTTAAGCTCTCTAACCTCACTCTTTCTTCCCAGTTTATTGATTCATAAGCAGACTAACTCATTCTCACGCCGGAGGACCTTCGCCGGTGAAGCCCCGACTGAGTTGACGTTTGTTCATCTATTTCAGGCTAACAGACGTCCAGATATCACTCCGCGGATCCGGCTCAACTGATCGCAATTTTTGCACGATCAGGTACATAAAAGTAATACATGCAATGTCGTATCTCTTTAGAAAGACCAACTGAAAGGTCCCGGTTTTCATTAAAACACTCTTAAGGCCAAAATGATAGAGAAATATGCGCAGCGGAATAGATATTTTCTTAAGCCTTATAGTTGTTGTCTAACATATATATTCCTAATTTCTTTGTCAATTTTATCTTGTCTATGTGATCAAGCAATAATATATTAAAGCAAGAAATATAAATGAAATTGAAAATTAAAGTGCAAGACAAGAAATAAAAAGAGACAAGAGGCGAGAATTTTTCAAGTGGTTCGGAAGCAAAGCACATCTCCTACATCCACCCCCACTGTCCCTGACAAGTGAGATCAATTAACTATAATATTCTCTTCTACAAGAGTTATAAGAATTGATAAGGCAAGTTCCTCTGTAACGACCCAAAACTAGGTCACATTTATTATGGAACCCAATCTTAAGCCTGTTACTCATTCCCTTACAAAATAACTAAATCGTCTCAAATACATCAATAACATTTATTTTCCATAAACTTATTTCAAACCAACTGTCTAGGGTTACAACCAACCGTCATACTTACAAGTAATTAAAAATAGTCTTACATCATTATTTAAATACTACATAGCTTCAACTTAAATAATAAATATTCCCAAGTAATTCTCCATCTAATGCTTACCTGTAAGAAAAAGAGAATAAGAGAAGGGTGAGCGAACAATGCCCAGTAAGTTCATATACGGACCCCTTCGAATACTAAGAAGAGGTGACCAACAAAAGAATATATTTTTCAAAACAGTTTTAACAATTCGAATATAATCAATGGAAAGAGATTTCAAAATTATTTTCGAAGGTAGAAACGAACAATCAAACAATAAGATTTTATCTTTCGATAATGAACATTCAAAGATTCACGATCACATAAGCGGTCTAATGACCTTAACAAACCAAAAGCTCACAAGGAGCACAATACAAAACAGTGATTCCGGAACACCCCACTACTAATCATCAGTAGTGAAAATGCCTAAAAGGCCAATACAATTTTTACCCCGTTAATACGAGTTGTTTAACTTAAGTGATCATACGGGTCAAAAGGTCAATTCATGTTGAAGAAAATATTTGGTTACTCAAAACGAACGAATATCATTTCATGTACAATTGAACTTTAACATGAAATCAAACAAAGGTGCGATATCAAAATATAGATTTTTATCAAAGAACGTAATACGACGGAGTCAAAGCAATAATCAACTAAAGGTTGATTTTAGGGTTTTCAAAGACGGACATTTCCAATAAATTTAACGGAAAACTAACAATTGAAACGGAACATCAAATACCTAATTAGAGGTATAATCCCTTACCTCAAACGAACGTATTTTCTAAAATCTCAAAATACAATAAAACCTTCAAGGACACATTCCAAAAAATTTCCTTTCTTCTTGCTCTATTAGCCGAGATTCTTCTCCCTCAAATTCTATTTTTTTTTCTATGTAAGAATCCTCCACCAACCCTTCTATTTATAGACATACCAAAAATTGTAACGTTAAAAATAATTAATACAAAAATTTATTTTCGTATTAAAACTCTATTATTATTACTCATAATGACTAATTTAAACCTATATCATTATTACCTTGGTTAATACGTATTAAATACAAATTTTAAAACTAATTTATTACTATACAATTATCACTCATTAATATGTAATGAATACATTATTATATTATATTATATTATTTATTGTAATTGTTTTTTTTTTCTTGGGATATTACATCCTCGAACCCCCTCTACTTAATTGACTCATCAATTAAGGTTGCTTCTTCCAAAGCGAAAAAAGAAAATAAAAATCACAAGTGTGAATAAAAAATTGTTCTTCCTTGGATTGACACTATGGTTGTCGGATGGACGCGATTCTTTGGCTCGTCGGTGTTCCCCCTTAATAGTTGCAAGGTTTAATTGGGTTGATTGGTAGGGTAAAAAGGGTGAGGGGTTAAGTGTGAAGGGTTAAAGGGTAATGTAGCAATTGGTGTATATTGCTCACTAGAGGAGGTTGGGATATAGTGATGCAAGCACACTAGTGGATAAATGGTGAAGGGTAAATGGTGAAGAGTGTTGTATCTCAATATTTATGTGTGCAAATGGTTTTTGTTGCACACACTGAGACAATAAAAGGGAAGGTATTTGGTGTGGGAGACACACGGTAAATGGGTAAGGGAAAGGTGGTGCAAGCACACATGAAATGAGGTGCTAAAGGTTTAAAGGATTGGGTTGTTGGGGTATAAACCTTAGTGTGTGCAATTGGTATTTATTGCACACACTAGGTGAAAGCATAGTAAAAGGGAGAGTGGAAATGGTGCTAGAAAACACACTGGAAATAGGATGGTTTGGGTTTAATATATAGGGGAGGAGAAGAAGTAGCCGTTGGAATGTTAATCCAAGTTGAGTCAATGGTCTTTGGTCTTCAAAATTAATGCCTTGTTTTGTGGATGGATGCCTTCATTTATTGGGAAGGAATTCTTTCTTCTTCAACTTCAACGACCATGTTTGTCTATTGGACAACACAAAAATAAAACATTGCCGGTGGAAATTGAATTCACATGAGAATTTTCACTTGACCACCTTACCCCATTTAAGCTCCATTGATGTGTTTTGCGTATATCTTCTCACTAAAAGTTCCGATGCAAAATTCAATTGCATACTCTTGTTCGTCTTTAAATTACCTATCTAATGAGTCCAATATAGAATATTTTACGGCCTCGATAGATAGTGAAAATCACAGTTGAAAAGGTAAGGGAACTTGGAGGTGTCTTTGTGTAACTTCTGTAACTTTCTCTCTTGACATTTTAGACCACTTAACTTTAACCCGTTAGTTAAATGATCGATCTTCACCAAAACAATAAGTTAGAACCTAACACCAACTATTTAGCAAAGAATACCGGCAAAGCCTCCACCATGATAAAAAAAAAAAAAAAAAAAAAAAAAAAAAAAAAAAACTTTTATAAGCTTTCTCATTAAACAAAAGCTTTAAAAACCTCAAATTATGACTAGAGATAAAATCATTGAACTTCCAACATTGTCCTTGTACATTTTGTATAGATCTATGAGAGAGGCAATACTTTATTTATTTATTTTACAGATAACAGTCGCTTTTGACCCGAAAGCATTCACAATTCTCTTATCATTACATCAAGGTTTTAAAAAACGCTAGGCGGTCGCTAGGCGCCGCAGGGCCGCCTAGCGCCTAGGCGGAGCTGAGAATTCAGAAATAAATATAATAACCTAGACGGGACCTAGGCGTTTCATGAACGCCTAGGCGGGGCCTAAGCGGCCTAGACGGTAGTCTTTTAGAACACTGCATTACATTAAAACTTGTTACACTTAATTAATTGGTTTATTGAGTGAAATAATCATCCTAGTGAAATTCTAAAAATTGTTACACCTAGCGCCTAGGCGGAGTAGAGAATTCAAAAAATTTATCTCATTTTAACTTTTTATGGTCAACACAAACGAATTTTGACCAACATTTATGTCGATCTAATCATCCTAGTGAAATTCTAAAAAATGTAATTGATAAATCATTAAGTGATTTACCAATAACAGTTTTTATAGTTTCATTGTAATCATTAGATTGACACTAATGTACTCCCTCCGTCCCAACTCGCTTGAGACTAATTTTCATTTTGGTCTGTCCCAGCTCACTTAAGACCTCCCCAAAATAGCCAAATTTTAATAATTTTATATTGAATCTACCCCACCACTCATTCTCTCTCTTCATTTTACACCACTCATTTTATTCAACCAACACTATTATTTACCTCACGCATTCTCTCTCTTCATATTCTACCACACATTTTCTTTATTTTGTTTTTTTTCCTTAGTTATTATGCCCAACTCTTAGGTCTCAAATGAGGTGGGGTGGAGGGAGTATGGTTAAGAGCAATGCTAGAGGCACAAAACAAGGTCACAAAATCTTGCTCACAAAATGAAGTGGCGATATTTTATTGGTTGCATCGATAAAGTTTAATTAAAAACACCAATAAAATCATTACACCTAGGATTTTGTGAGCAAGATTTTGTGACTTTTTTGTGCCTCAAGTATTATTCTATGGTTAAAAGAGCAATGCTAAGGGGACAAAACAAGGTAACAAAATCTTATTCACAAAATGAGATGACGATATTTTATTGATTGCATCAAAATGAGACAAACTTTTCAAAATAGAAAGTACTCCCTCAGTCCCAAAATGATCTTCTCATTTGGCATTTTTCATTGTCCCAAAAAGTTCTTCACATTTCTACAATACAACCTAGGCTTAGAAGTGCCCAAACAAAACATGACTAGTGAATCAAGTATTCATATCATTAAAAGTTTGAATAGTCAAACGTGAAGATCATTTTCGGACGGAAGGAGTAGTTAGATATTGTATCGTATCAGGGGCGGACCTACCCTTAGTCTATGGGGGCAATGCCTCCCCCCCCCCCTTTTTTAAATTACTAGTGTACTCCCTCAGTCCCAAAATATATGTAGTTTTAGGACTTCAAGTTTGTCCCAAAAAGTTTGTAGTTTCGCAATTACCTAAGCATCTTTAGCATTGTTTATCAAATATGCCCTTATTTATAACTATGTAGTTGTGACTAACAAAACATTTAATTATCTAGGTACTTGAGATGTTTCAAGGGTAGTTTAGTCCATTAGACATGCATTAATTTATTTTCTTAATATGTGTGAAAATCCTAAAACTACATGTATTTTGGGACGGAGGAAGTATTATTTTTTGAAAATTTTGAGTATTAGTGCAATATTTTAGACTTTGCCCCCCTTTGTTTAAAAAAATAAATGCATTAGTAGTTATTTTTGCCCCCTTTAAATGTGTTATGCAATTTGGCCCCCTTGTAAAAAATTCTTGGGTCCGCCACCGTATCGTATCATATTGTAAGGGCCAAAATATGTTTAGCCCCCCAATGTATACACTGTATCCCACTTTGCACCCCGGCGTGAATTTTGTCCCAAAGTTATACCCAATGTTTAAATAATCCCACTTTACCCCCCTTGATCCAAACGGGCGTTAGAAACTTAACGAAATCAGTCATGTGCCATGCACATGATAGATTTTTATGTTTTTGACACCAAAACTCAAGGGCGTATGTGTCATTTCACCCTTAAAAACTTTCAAATTTGCATCAACGTGACTACCACGATCGGAGCATCCAACCACCATCACCGAACCACCCTACCACCACCACAGAACCACCCTACCACCAACAACAGACTGCCACTGCCATCGCCACCTTCCACCCCAATTCATTAAATTTAGTTCTAATTCCAAAATTATGTGTCCATCCCAAAATTGAGAAGGGATCTTTAAGTATTGCAGAAAAATGTAGGTCGGAGGGGAATTGATGCTGGGTTTGTGTGCGACATGGGGATCGAGATTATGTAGAGGGAGATAATAGTCGAAGGATTAGGGCGTTAATGTTACAGGGAGAGAGAGAGAAACAACCTGGGATTGAGGAATGGAGTCGACGGCCAATGAATTTGGATTTGGGTGCCGATCTTTCGAAGGGTTTGTCATTTGTGTGAAATAGAGTCGATCGATTTTGAAATTGGGGAAGGAAATGGAGAAACGAGGATGAAGGATGGGAAGAAGACGTTGGCCGGAGGAGGGGAAGGGGTGAAGAAGGCGTATTTTGGGAAGAGGGTAGGATACTGGTAGGTTTTCGGGTTTTTATTATTTAGTTATCTTTCCTTTTAATTTTTTTTTCCTACATTTCTCATTTCTTTACTTTTTCTTCTCTCTCTCTCTCTCTCTCTCTCTCTCTCTCTCTCTCTCTCTCTCTCTCTCTCTTTGTTTTTTTTTTTTGCTACTGGTTTCTTTTGTCTAAACTTATTTTCGGTATGTTGTTTACAAAATAACTATTTATATTTTTGATGCATTAAATAATAGTTTTATTTATTATCCATGAAAAGAGTTTTTTTAGTTTTTTTTTTTTTTTTATAAAAATTGTATTTTTAGAAAAGTGAACAATTAAATTAAAAGGAAATTAAAAGTTAAAAAACAATAACCAAAATACCCATCATGTGCCATGCACATGACCAATATCGTTAAATTTCTAACGCCCGTTTGAATCGAGGGGGAAAGTGGGATTATTTATGTTGGAGTAGAGATCTAAAAGGAAACGGAGAGAAGAAAATTCTGCAGCAGCCAGGCGAGCGGGCGCTTGATGGGTCACCAGGCGGGCGCCCTAGTGGGCAGTAGGAATGGCTCCTGGCGGAAAAGAATTCAAGCGGGCGCTTGCAAGGGGCCAAGCCGGCGCTTGGTGCCGCGTCACAGAATTCGGAATTGCAGTTTTGACGCGTTTTCTCTTATGTTTAGGTTTAGGTCTCATTCTAGGTTTGCTATATAAATAAAGTTCCGCTCCATAACTCATTGTAACTTCCTACAAACATATTATAGTGCAAGATCCTGGCTTGGTAGTGCCCCCAGACGTAATCAAACATATTAACAAACTGAGTTAACAATTTCTGTGTCTTTTCTTGTGCTTTATTTCTTGTGCTTGTTTGTGGTGCCATTATTTTCTTGGGATATTGCTTGAGTGTTGGAGGGTCAATTCCACAACAATTTAAACATTGGGTATGACTTTGGGACAAAATTCGCGCCGAATTGCAAAGTGGAATTCGGTGTATACATTTGGGGGGCTAAACATATTTTGGCCTATTGTAAGCATCTAGCTAGTTCCATTCCATGTGCGGCATTCATAATAAGCAATTCGGGACCATACCGCTCTACCTCTGTTTACATTGTGTGTGAGGCTTCCATCATCGCTCCTTTTCAATTACTCCCTCCGTCTCAAAATAAATGTTGTTTTGGAGTGTTTTACATATATTAAGAAATGTCATTAATGTATGTGAATATGAAGAAGACTCAAATACCCCTAAATTAGGTAAGAGATAGTTCATTATCATTATTAAGGGTATAATTGGTATAGAGCAATAAATAAGCCTTGGAAATAATGAAACGAAAAGTATTTTGAGACAAAATTTAACTCTCAAAACGACATCTATTTTGAGACGGAGGGAGTATAATGAAAGCCTTTTTTTTTTTTTTTTTTTTTTTTGCCTTTTAGGATTGTGGAAGCAACTACAAGTGTTTCCCTATATTTGCTTCATTTTTCACATTTCTTTTTATTTTTTTCTATTCCATTATGAGTGTCCTATGGGACTTGTCAAGAGTAAAACCGTAAGAATTATATATGTACACACACAAAAAAAAAAACAAGAAAAACCAGTTCTATTTATTTCGGACCACAACAAACATGCGGCATTATTGTTGAGAAATTTAATCATGGGAGCTCGAAATGGAGATGAATGACGGGTTTCATTCTACTTTTAATTTTTGTTTGTAGTTTTATAAGAAGTAAATTGGATAAGAGTAACTCGTTTTTCGCAGCTAATGACTTATAGCCGATAGCTGATTGACTTATGGCTGATGAACAAAATACGGTTTGTTTTGGCTGTTCTGAAACAACTTATAAGTTGTTTCTGTTTGGTAAAAAAAGTAAAAAAATGTGGAATTATGATAAAAATACCAAAATGCCCATGATGTATAAATTAAATTATGTCAAAAACTTGTATGAGAACACCATGACCCGTCTCATAGTAGAGACGGGTCATTTTTGACCCATGACCCGGATCCATGACCCACATGCCATTTTTTTTTATATTATTATTTTTGGTTTTTTTTTTTTTTTCGGTTTTTCAAAAGTAATAGTTACTATAACTAAATGTAACAAACGTGTTACTTATATGTAACAATTTGTATACATAAAAGTAATACATATATACAGAAAAGTAACAGTGTTTTTTTTTTTTTTTTAATGTTTTCTTCGTTTGCCAAAAGTAATACTTATTACAACTAAAATGTAACGAACGTGTTACTTATATGTAACAGTGTTTGTACATAATTGTAACACATATGTATAGAAAAAGTAATAATTCAACCATTTACATTTTTAGAGCTAAAAACACTTGATTAGTATTACATGTAAAAGTATTATATTATCAATAGAAATATGTTATAATTTGTTTTATTAAAGTGTTACATTTACTTGTACAAACAATTACATTCATGTATATGAGTTGTTACTTTTCAAATGTTACTTTCTTTCAAAAAATTAAATCAAAATACACAATATTTTATATTTTTGCAAAAGCACTATTACATTTCAGTATAAATGATAATTACATTTTGATATTGTTTGGGTTACACGTAATTATAGTTAGTATTACATTTGAAAAAATGGGTAAAACGAGCTTTTGTTTTTGTAAAACAGGTGTTACGTTTACTTATGAACAATGTTACTTTATATGTATACAGTTATCACATAAAGTTATGGCAACTATTACTTTTGGCACTTACATGAAGATCTTCAAATACTCTCTAAGTGCATAACCATGACACTGTCTCAGAAGCTGCACTGAGCCCATTTGAGAGCAAATTAGAAGGAGGCTCATAATAGTCATGGCATCATGTTTCATTCCACGATTATGTAACTCATGGAACAAAATAAGGGCTTGAACAGATAAATTATTGCTTAAAGTTCATTCGTAACAAAAAAAGAAAAGATTATTTTGAGACAGAAGGATTAATACTTTGTATAAAAAACATGGTGCCCTAGTATTAATCTTGAAAGACTTAGGTAAAAAAAATTGCAAGCAGCATAATAATAATTTGTTAAACTTTCTAAAAACGTTTTGATGCTCTAGTATTAAAATCGAAACAACTTCTTGGTCGACATTATTAATGATACTGATTTCTTCTTCTTTTCTTTTTTCCTTTTGTAATTGAAAATCAATGTATTGAAACTCCATCATGAGATTCATTTTAAACAAAAAAAAAAAAAAAAAAACTTAATCAGCATAAAATTGACTAAACGTGTATTTATCATAAGCAAAGATATTAATAGCAGACTGATCTTAACACAAGAACACTTACCTACGTTCTTTTGAGTAGTGTTTGATCCAAGATTGATCTTCAAAATTATTATTTTTCATTATTATTTATATTTATATTTTATTATTTTGGTTTTATGCCCAATTGGATTATTGGTTCCATCTTGGTTTTCAGTTTGAACCCAGTTCATATCTTTGTTCTTTCACCTTATGCCTCTAGTGATTCATTTTTCTAACGTGTTTTTTTTTTTTTACCCAAACGCGTTTATGCTTTTTTTTTTCTTGATTTGTTTGTGTTTTGACTTGGTAACCAGGCCAGAAATGTTACATGTGCAGCTACTTCAGGACAATGTTTTACTTTCATTATTGTTACTTTCTGTTTAAAGATATGAATGCATATATATATATATATATATATAGCTGATGTGGGCCCACACGGAGCTCTTATAGCACAAGGTCGCCATTTTTATATGGTCAACTCAAGTGCGCTTTCTTTCCATTTCATGAGCAGGTGGCTGTTTTAGCTCCAAATATTTCAGAAATGTATGAGCTTAATACTCGTCATGATTCAGCAATGCTGTCAGTATTGCTGAACCATTCAGAAGCCAAATAGTTGTTTGTAGTCTACGTACCAATTCCTCGATCTAGCCAAAGGAGCATTAACACTTCTCTCGCGTACAACCACAAATCTTCCTCAACTTGTCCTAATCCCAGAATCTGGCAAACCATCGTCTTTTGAGAATAACAAGGTTTCCTCTCCAGGAACCTTGGAATACGAGGATCTTTTAGCGAAAGGAAGTCTGAATTACGAGGTGAAATTGCCAAACGATGAATTAGATCCAATCACGGTTAATTATACATTTGTGAAGTTTAAGGATTGGAATAGAGTGGCTTGAATGTTAAGTGAGTCTAATTATATCATTTTTCTTCTTGTAAGAACTAATTTTTTTTGAGAAAGTGCATGAGTTTCATGCTGATACATGAGATTAAGGAAACGCAAAATAACATGGTTTGCAATATTCTTGAGAAAATGTGGAAATCCATAACTGATTCAATATATAAAGGGGCAACTCCCATTTAGTCCCTCATTAGAATCTAAATTACCACCTAGTTCAAGGTATTTTCAATATTACCACCTAGTCCAAGGATATCAAAAGGGCATGAATGCCCTTACTAAATGATTGGAAATTACATGATTACCCCTCCCTCCTCAACCTTTCACCTTCTCACCGGTCAACAACTTTGACCGACCGGCCACCACCTCCGGCCGACCACCACCTCCGGCCACCTTTGTCCGGCCACCTTTTTCGGCCAACTTTTCCGGCAACTTTTCCGGTGACTTTCCCGGCAATATTTTCCGGCCACCATTTCCCGGCCACCATTTCCCGGCGACCTTTTTCCGGCAACATTTTCCGACGACCATTTCCAGTCTCCGGCGACCTTTTCCGGCAAAATTTTCCGGCCACCATCTCCGGCGACCATTTCCCCGCCACCATTTTCCGACGACCACCTCCGGCCACCATATTCCAACCACCGTTTTCCGGTGACCACCTCCAACCACCATATTCCAGCCACCATTTCCGGCGACCACCTCCGGCCAACATTTTCCGGCGACCATTTTCCGGCCACCATTTCCGGCGACCAAACAACTGTGAACTAATCAGTAAGTTCACAGTTGTCAACAAAACTACTAAGAACACAATCGAATCCGGCGACCACCAACTCCGGCGACCAAACAACTGTGAACTAATCAGTAAGTTCACAGTTGTTTAAGAACAAGTTCACAGTTGTTCTAAAACAAGTTTACAGTTATTCCAAGAACAAATTCAAATATTAAAAAAAAAAAAAAACTATTTTTTTTCAAGAACAAGTTCATAGTTGTAAGTTCGCAATTGTAAGTTTGCAATTGTAAGTTCGCAATTATTTCAAAAACAAGTTTGCAATTGTAAGTTCGCACTTGTTCCAAGAACAAATTCACATTTATAAAAAAAAAATTACTATTTGTTTAAAAGAAAAAATTCACAGTTGTAAGTTCGCAATTGTAAGTTCGCACTTGTTCCAAGAACAAGTTCGCACTTGTTCCAAAAACAAGTTCGCAATTGTTCCAAGAACAAGTTCGCACTTGTTTCAATAACAAGTTCGCAATTGTAAGTTCGCAATTGTTTCTATAACAAGTTCGCACTTGTTCCAAAAACAAGTTCGCAATTGTAAGTTCGCACTTGTTCTAACAAGTTCACAGTTGTAAGTTCGCAAATGTAAGCTCGCAATTGTAAGTTCGCAATTGTTCCAATAACAAGTTCACACTTTTTCCAAAAACAAGTTCGCACTTGTTCCAAGAACAGCTTCACAGATGTTCTAACAACAAGTTCACAGTTGTTCCCAAAACAACTTCCTCTTTTTTTCAAAAAAAATTGCAGAATAGTGAATATTCCCAATACTATTACATGTTAATATCTTTTGAGTTGTGTAAAAGTAATCAATCAGCTATTTTTGAACTAATTAAAATAGTACTTCCTCCATCCCAAAATAAAAGTATCTTATTTATTTTGAGATGTCCCAAAAAATAAAAAGGTTCCCTTTGGAAAAAGTTTCATTTTAGGCATAGAAATTTACCCTCTTATATGCATTCACAGGGACATTCAGAACACTTAAATTCTGATTCATGCATTATTCAGTCTTCATTCTCAGCTCTTAATGTTATCAAACATATCTTTGTGATTGTGAATTTTCCATAAAGCCTTGTAATAATTGCTTATGTATCTCTTCATCGATTTGTGTATTATATCTACTTTTAAAACACTGTATGTTTGTTGCATGTCAGTCCTAATTATGAAATTGTCTCTGTTGTTACAACAGAGAAAAAACTGAAACAGGTGCAACTGACAACTGCCTTAACTTGAAGAAACCAAATTGATAATTCAGTTTTGTTAGTGTCAAAATAGTGCTGTATAAAATCATTGTTTCAAATGTTTCCTTAGTAGTTGTAAAATTACAGGTGAAGATTAAGTATCGTCCTGAATACAACAAATGTAACGGAGGGGACATCTTTAGTCTCAGTGCACGTATATGAACGAAAACAAAGAAACAAACAGTAGACTACGAAAAATTGAGACAAAATCAAGAACATATATTAAAACCAGGAAACAGATAGAAAAATCAAATTGAAAAAATTACCATTTCTTCAATCAATTAACCACCAAATTAGACCAAATAATCAAGGAAAAACGATCAGTTACACTCAAATCACAAATTCGAAATCATTATAATTCAAACTAGACGTGATTGTGCACCAAACTTCAAATACCTAACTGAAGAAACAGTTGTCAGTATCAATTGATGGAGGGGAATCGCAGGTGCAGAGACGCCGTGGAAGACAGCAACAACATCGTGAACGGCAGCGACGCCGTCGAGGTCCTTGATTTCACCCGGAATCCACGAGCCGAACAAGAAGTTTCACCCGATCGACGATGAAAATCTGTAGTGAGAGAGACGGCCAGATCTGTTCATAATTGGCTCGTCGATGCCATCGGCCTAAGGGAAGAAGACGATATGAGGCGGACAAAATTGGCCGGAGATGGCGATCGGAACGGTGGTCAAAGGGGAAGGGCTCGCCGGAGGTGGGGAAGCTCACCGGAGGAGTGGGGTGGGGGGTCGCCGGAGAGGGAAAGTAGAGAGAGAAGGTATGTGCGCATAATGAGAGGAGAGCGGACACGTTGTTTTTATTTGGATAAGGGGTAGATTTGGAATTTAACAATTCTAATGGACTAATTGGTAAATGAAAATATTAGCTTGGACTAGGTGGTAAACACAAATATTGGCTTGGACTAGGTGGTAGTTTTGGTTAGGACTGAGGATTAGGTGGTAATTTTCTCATATATAAATTAACTTTTTTTTTGCAATTACATATCTCTCCTCAACTATCAACTACTCAGACCAGAAATATAAAGTGATAAAAAGGAATACAAAATTCAAACTAAAACTCGAAGAAAACTAATTATATAACTCATCATCCTCTTTACCAACAACAGCATTTGCAGGTGTTGTATAAGCAGCATCAGACTGCGCAAATTGGAATTCAGAGCCAAGCCCTCTAGACTGCTGCAACGTATTAGCAAATCCATCGTACTTCAGAATATCCAAATCGCTCACACTCCGCCTAGTATATTTCATCGACTCTTCAAAATGAGCAGCCTTTATCTCTGACACTTCCTCCTCTTTTTCAACATCCATAGCATCAGCATTGCATTCCTTAGCCCTCTCCAAATCCTTCTCAATATTCTGCCTAATCGCATACTTACAAGCACACTGACCACTACAAGAAAACTGTCAAATACCGACAGAAATTAGCGACGGATGCTAATCCGTCGCTAAAAATGATGGAATAGCGACGGAATAGCGACAAATACGCAATAAGCTGTCAACGACCACATTACCGACCGTTTTAGCGACGGATTTAGCGACAGACTGTTTTCCGACACTAATCCATCGTAATAAAGGCGCCAAAAAAGCGCGCGCATTTTGTCCGACAACCTACCGACGGATTAACGACGGATATAAAAATTTATTTTGGGAACTTTAGCGACGGCTAATTTCCGTCGCTATATAAATAAAAAATAATTTGATATTTTTTCTTTTATATTTAGCGACGGAATAGCGACGGATTTGTACAATTATTCATTTATTTCTTAACGACGGATGTTTTCCGTCGCTATATAAATAAATAAAAATTGATATTTTTTCTTTTATATTTAGCGACGGAATAGCGACGGATTTGTAAAATTATTCATGACCTGAATATTGAAGGAAAAATTTCTCAAAAGTCCTCTAATTAAAACAATTTTTTAAGCAGGACACACATTTTAGTTTATTTCTCTCGGGTCCACTTGATAGAATATTTATTCCTATTAGGTCCTGATTTGTTTTAATGAAATACTGTAATCCCAAAACTACCCCTCCCACCCAACCCTAATACTTAAACCCTCCCCTATCTGCGTCATTTGTTTCTCTCTTTTTCTCTCTGCCGTCACCCACTCTCTCTCTACTCCTCCGGCGAACTCTCATCTCCTCCGGCGTCCTCCTTCTCATCCGACATCCTCCTTCATTCAGCAACCCCACCGGCACCCACACATCTCCGATCTGCAACCCTCTCTGTAACCGGAGTTGTTTCCGACAAGCATCACCGGCACCATCATTTCTTCGGTAAGCTCTTTTCCGGCGACATAGTCCCCATCCGCAGCAAACAAAGTCGAACTCTCTTAGCCAGATCTGCACCTCCAGATCTGCAATAGTATGCCCACAACCCTTTTCTCCGGCGTAACCTTCTTAGCAAGCTCCGGCTGATTATTTTGCACAAAACACTCTATTAAAGCATCATAAGAAAGAAAAGCCAGCAACCCAAGCATGAACCATTTTATTGTAAACATTCAAAAATAAACCGTAGTCATTATTTCGGGGAAGGGCTTCAATGAGAAAATTGCAAGTGTGGGCAGAACGGATTACACCGGAATCGAGTGCGTTGTTGAATTGGCTAACTACTTGTGCAAATTGGGATATACAGTAGATTTTTGGCATAAATATCTTCATTAGGAATCCAATTGGTGTGCTTCTAATGAATAAATTGGACTAAAAATTGAAGATAGATCTGAGCAAATTGATTTACTTTTTGGTGTTGCATTGTATCAGGAGGATAATACTCCCTCCGTCCCACTCGAATTAGGACAAATTTCTATTTTGGGTGTTCCATTCGAATTAGGACAACCCAAAAATGGAAGTGTTTTGTTTAATGGGACTCACATTCACACTCACACTCACAATAACTTTCCACTCATTATTTTCTACTCCACTTTCTCTCTCCTATTTCACTTTTCATACTCACAACACCTACTCCACTAACACTTTTTCCTTAATCCCCGTGCCCAACCAAAAAATCCTAAATCGGGTAGTACGGAGGGAGTATATATTTGTGTATTACTCACTCGGTCCCTAAATGAAGTTCGTAAGAATGAGAATTTGGTTGAATTTTTTTTGTAAGTTGTAGATAAGCTCCCTTTGGTTTGAATAAATTCACCAAAATTTATGCATTGTTTTATTTCTAACAATAAAGTTCCCTTGAGTATTGATGTTAATGTTATAAAGTGTCAATCATTTATACTTACATTTTTAAGCATTCAAAATGAAACGTTAAATATTACTCCCTCTGTCCCTAAATGAGTGTCCAAATTTCATTTTAAGGGACACTGAAAATCTCAACTTTTTGAACAATTTGGTAACAACGATTCATACATAATCTTGTAATCTCCTTTCCAAACCTTTAGTTTTGTACGTATAAAGAAACCGGTGAAAATTTTTTCGAAAAAAACGTTTAGGGAGAAAGTTATGATAAAAAAAAAGACACTCATTTAGGGACAAAAATTTCTTGAAAATGGACACTCATTTAGGGACAGAGGGAGTATTAAAGATTAAGAGTTATTTACATTGACACTTTTACACATTCAAAATGACATAAGTATTCATATTTTAGCACCTTTTACGCATGTTAATAATTACTAGTATTAGTATTTTGGGATCAATGCAACATTCTATTAAGCGCAAAAGTAGATGAGTCCGCCTTCCACAAATTCGAGTGACTTAACACGAGAATTAGGGTTGTTGTACAGTTGAGCAACTAGAGATAAAGTATTCCCCTTTTTTGGTATTTAGAAATAATGAGGAATGTAAAAAGATTGATCTTTTATTGGCGTTTAGAAACACATGAGAAATGTAAAAAGAGTGATGGCAAATAAGTTAGTATTTTAAAAATAGTATGGAGATCGTAAATAATTGAAACACATTAATACTCCCTCCATTTCATTTTAAACTTTAAAAAATAGTTGGGTACAAAAAAATAAAATAAAAATATATGATGTGTTGTAAATGTAGATTGTTTGGTAGGAGGGAGAAAGTGGGGTAGAGAATAGTTAGTGAATAATTGTTGTGAGTATGATATGTGGAGTCCACAAATAAAAAAAATATAAAAAAAATTCGTTTTAGATTTTGAACTTTAAAATGGGACAATCAACAATATAATACTCAAAAACGTTACCAAAGCACTCTAACTGGCCGTCGAAAGCAATCACTCACAAACACTTAAACAAACGGGAACTTAAAAACACTGTCACTAGATTGATATTGTCAATTTGAGTGATAAAGTGTTAGTGTGACTATGTTTTGAACGCTTGAGTGATAATAAACGTAATTTTTTACTTCAAATCAATCATGGAACCTAAAAATGCAGTTTAGCTCCTCAAACGGGCTTCTATAGTTTTATTAGTGAAGGTGTTTGTTAGCGCAAAAACAGTGGTGTTATCACCGGTGTTGCCCCCCATTGTTACTTAGACGGTTTTATATTAGTTTCATCATATATTCACAAAATTATTAAATACTAATGTTTTGAATTTTTTTTCTTCAATTTCTTAATCTTTTTTTGTCCTAAGAGACAATTAACAATAGCATTCTTACTTTGAGAGTTAAGTCTTAGTGTTTTTATAGGTATATGACATGGCTCTCAGTTTTTTATAGGTATGTGACATGGTTCTCAATATTTTTATTTGTATGAGACATGTCTTTAAGTGTTTTTATAGGTCTGAGATATGACTCTCAGTATTTTTATAAGTCTGAGACATGACTCTCAGTGTTTTGATAGGACTGTTACGTGTATCTCAGTATTTTTGTAAGTCTGCGATATATCTCTCAATGTTTTTATAGGTCTGCGATATGTCTCTCAGTATTTTTATAGGTCTGCAACATGAATGTCAGTATTTTTATAGGTATGTGACATGTCTCTCAGTATTTTTATAGGTCTGTCGCTATGTGATATGGCTCTCAGTGTTTTTATAGGTATGTGACATGGCTCAGTGTTTTTATAGGTCTTCGACATGTCTCTCAGTGTTTCTACAGGTCTGAGATATGTTTCTTAGTGTTTTTATAGGTCTGTGACATGGCTCTCAGTGTTTTATAGGTCTGTGACATGGCTCTCAATGTTTTTATAAGTATGTGACATGTCTCTCAGTGTTTTTATAGGTCTGAGACATGACTCTCAATGTTTTTATAGGTCAGTGACATGTATCTCAGTGCTTTTATACGTCTGCGATATGACTCTCAGTGTTTTTATAGGTATGGGACATGTTTCTCAGTGTTTTTATAGGTCTACGACATGTCTCTCAGTGTTTTTATAGGTCTGAGACATGACTCACAGTGTTTCTATAGGTCTGAGACATGACTCTTAGTGTTTTTATAGGTCTGTGACATGTATCTAAGTGTTTTTATACGTCTGCAACATGACTCTCAGTGTTTTTACAGTTATGAGACATATCTCTTAGTGTTTTTATAGGTTTGCGAGACGACTCTCAATGTTTTTTATAGGTTTTGGACAGCTCTTAGTGTTTTTATAGGTATGTGATATGTTTCTCAGTGTTTTTATAGGTCTGAGACATGACTCTCCGTGTTTTTATAGGTCTGTGACATATATCTCAGTGTTTTTATAGGTTTGTGACATCGCTCTCAGTGTTTTTATAGATATGAGACATGTCTCTCAGTGTTTTTATAGGCATGTGACATGGCTCTCAGTCTTTTTATAGGGTACGACATGACTATCAGTGTTTTTATAGGTATGTGGCATGACTCTCAGTGTTTTTATAGGTCTGTGACATGTCTCTCAGTGTTTTTATAGGTCTGTGACATGATTGTCAGTGTTTTTATCGACATGATTGTCAGTGTTTTTATAGGTATGTGGCATGACTCTGAGTGTTTTTATAGGTCTGCGATATGTCTCTCAGTGTTTTTATAGGTCTGCGACATGATTGTCAGTGTTTTTATCGACATGATTGTCAGTGTTTTTATAGGTATGTGGCATGACTCTGAGTGTTTTTATAGGTCTGCGATATGTCTCTCAGTGTTTTTATAGGTCTGCGACATGATTGTCAGTGTTTTTATCGACATGATTGTCAGTGTTTTTATAGGTATGTGGCATGACTCTGAGTGTTTTTATAGGTCTGCGACATGTCTCTCAGTGTTTTTATAGGTCTGCGACATGTCTCTCAGTTATTTATAGGTCTACGACATGATTGTCAGTGTTTTTATAGGTATGTGGCATGACTCTCAGTGTTTTTATAGATCTGCGACATGTCTCTCAGTGTTTTTATAGGTCTGCGATATGTCTCTCAGTGTTTTTATAGGTCTACGACATGATTGTCAGTGTTTTTAAAGGTATGTGGCATGACTCTCAGTGTTTTTATAGGTATGAGACATGTCTCTCAGTGTTTTTATAGGTCTACGACATGTCTCTCAGTGTTTTTATAGGTATGAGACATGTCTCTCATAGTTTTTATAGGTCTGCTACATGTCTCTCAGTGTTTTATAGGGCTACGACATGATTGTCAGTGTTTTTATAGGTATGTGGCATGGCTCTCAGTGTTTTTATAGGTATGTGTCATGTCTCTCAGTGTTTTTATAGGTCTGCGACATGTCTCTCAGTGTTTTTATAGGTCTACGACATGATTGTCAGTGTTTTTAAAGGTATGTGGCATGACTCTCAGTGTTTTTATTGGTATGAGACATGTCTCTCATTGTTTTTATAAGTCTGCGACATGTCTCTTAGTGTTTTTATAGGTCTACGACATGATTATCAGTGTTTTTAAAGGTATGTGGCATGACTCTCAGTGTTTTTATAGGTATGAGACATGTCTCTCAGCGTTTTTATAGGTCTACGACATGTCTCTCAGTGTGTTTATAGGTTTACGACATGATTGTCAGTGTTTTTATAGGTATGTGATATGGTTCTAAGTGTTTTTATTGGTGTGTGACATGGTTCTAAGTGTTTTTATAGGTACGTGATATGGTTCTAAGTGTTTTTATAGGTATGTGACACAACTTTCAATGTTTTTGTAGCCATGCGGCATGTCTCTCAGTGTTTTTATACTTTTATGATATGACTTTTAGTGTTTTTATAGGTTTGAGACATGATTTTCAGTGTTTCTAAGAGTCTGAGCCATGAATCTCAAAGCGGGATGAAAATATGACTTGAAAATATGGTCTGGAAAGGGGGAGCACCCTTATAAGGGGTAGTTAGGGGTATTCTTGGCTATTTTTGTCCCTTGGGTTTTTGAGCAATTAGAAAAATATTGTGTCTTCTTTAGAAATAAAAGTTAGAATGAAGGGCTTTTGAGAAAATGTCTCAATATTGAATATCTCGAGTTTTCATCAAGGAGTGGGATATAAATCAACTGGTCAAGACGACCAGGCCTTAAAAGGGCAGGGTCAATGATATCGGGCCTGTTAGTGGCTCCTATAACAAAGACAGTCTTTTTAACTGACATCCCATCCATTTCGGTCAAGATTTGGTTCAACACTCTGACCCCTGCACCACCACCATCTCCTCCCGAGCCACTGCTTCCTCTCTTGACAGCAATCGAATCGAGCTCATCGAAGAATAGCACGCACGGGGCTGACTGTCGAGCCTTATCGAAAATTTCCCGTACATTCGCCTCGCTCTCTCCAAACCACATGGTAAGTAATTCCGGGCCTTCGATACTTATAAAATTAGCCTGACATTCATTGGCTATGGCCTTTGCGAGAAGAGTCTTCCCACATCCAGGTGGGCCATAGAAAAGGACTCCCTTAGAGGGAGACATTCCAAATTTTTCAAATTTTTCAGGATGCTCTACTGGGTATTGCACAGTTTCTTGGAGCTCTCTCTTTACCTTCTCGAGCCCACCAACATCTTCCTGATAGGCTAAATCGCACACCTACAAATTAAGCCTGGACTAGGTTCTAATAATATGTAGTTAGGGACAAGTCCAGAATCGATCCACGAAGAACGGTTATTTATTTACGAACAATCACTTGACCAGATTGGGGGAAAATATATTTATTAAATCCTAAAAACAGAAATAAACTAAATTAAATTGAGCTAAACAATAATTAAGAAATACTTCCGATTTGATTCCGTCCCCACCTAATTATTCAATTATCATTGATATCTCTTTTCACTTTTTACCCTATTCACCTGATCACGAGATTTATTTCAATCCCTGTTTCTTCTTTCAGATTAGTGACTAGCAGTGGCACACTCACTAGAAACCCTAATTAATAAATTAATCTAAGTGGCACAGTCTAGATCGCAATATTAATCGATTCAAGATTTAAGAAACTAAGATAAAAAATGCTTTCTATGATTATTTCACACAGATAATCACCTAATTTTACACATTTCACAATTTACCATGGCACATGCATAAATTGTAAAGATGCTACTCATGAATTTCTACACTGGCACAGTAAATAGAAAATTCTAGCAAAGATCGATTGCAAAGATAAATAGGGTGATCAAATCTATAAACCCTAACAATAGATCTAGATTAAGCACAAGCAAAATTATGAATATGAATAAAATTGTGAAAAGAAAAATACCCAAATTGATAAAAAGGGGTTCATGAATTCAAACCCAAAGCTTGGATTTACTTGTTCATATGGAGCTTTGAAATCTCCATGAAAAGAAAAATAAAACCCTAGTTCTAAAATTAATGTTGAAGTCTCCCCTCAAAACAATGAAAGAAACCTATTTTAAAAACCTATCAAAGTCCTAAATGAATAAGGAAATAAAAAAAATAAAAAAAATAAATAAAAGGAATAAAAATCCCCCAGATCCGCGTCTGTCTCTGTTTGCGGCTTCTTCTCTATGCACACGGGCTCATGAGTCCGTGTGGTGAATCCGTGTCGTGCTCTGTAGTCCGTCTGCACTCCACACGTGCTCCCGAGTCGGATTTTCCACCTCACACGTACTGACCATTTTTTCTTCTCCTACGTCAATGGCCCGAGTCATCTTCTTAGTCATTTCTTGTTTTCCATCCACCTGAGTTCCCACAGGCATAATCATCTTGAGACCTTCTTGCTACTAGACCTTCTTTAATTCCAACAATTTACCACTATCCTCCGTCCCAGTTGACTTTCTTTGACTTTTCTTTTGATATCTTGGAGATTCTTTTCTCATAAACAAATTACATCGGTAAAAATATAAAAGCACTAAAATACTCCCGAATTATAATAAACTCCCAAAAATATACAATTTCCCCAAAATACATAAAAAAAACTAATCTAAATTACATGAAAATCACAATTTAAGATTATAGAGGCCTAGGAAATAGTAGTATAAAATTCGTCTCATCAAATTCCCTCACGCTTAGACCTTTACTCGTCCCTGAGTAAAATCCTAACTCTCCTCTAAACACCGGTCTATTAGCGTAGCATGGAGAAAAATGATTACTAGTCTCCTCTAAACCACCAATCATAAATCAATAAATAAAATCGAAGTGTAGAAACTCCATCTCCTTATAACTCCTCAAAGAAATAATAAAAATGACATTAGCTCGATACCAACACCATAATAAATGGTATCCAAACTAAATATCCACTCAAAAGCCAAGGGGAACTAAACATGTCTTAAATTTCCCCCACGCTTATCTCACACTACAATCTCCCTCATAAAATAATTTTTTTTTTGTGTGTGATTTATATAATCGTGCACAAAACTTACCTCGTAACAAAACACCAACACCCCCTTATGTCTCCAAGAAAAGAACGAGGATTTCTAACCTAAACTCCACTATCCGAACCTCCTACTCCAATAGTGTATAACCTACCCAAAACTACAAACCCCCCTTATGTCTTCTCTCCGGTGGATCTAAGATATTTTATTACTTAAACCTCACCTTTTGCCTAAGCACCCTTTCGGGTTTTCACTTAGCCTCTCTATTTTTTTTATTTTTTTTATGCACACCCTGGTTTTTGCCTAGACTGCCCTTTCAGGTTTTCAATCTAGCGGGCTTCTTTTCTTGTGCATTTTTTTTTTAAAGAAAAACTAACCATCTAGAATGAAAAATGAAACTATCTAGAATGAAAAATGTATACTATACAACTACAAATCCTTCCCCCACGCTTAAACTACACAGTTTCCTCAATGTGTAAAAGTGAATAAAAATACCAGGACAGTTTAAACGTAAGGAAGTAAGTGGTACCTCATTAGTGCACACTCCACCCCGTTTGAGCTCGAATTGTCGGCATACATCCCTTTTTCTTTTTGTTCATCGTGCTCAAACCTCCATGCTTCTCCATCTCCATCTCCATCGAACCACTAACCATCATCAATTCTTCCTCACCTCCAAACGCATGCTTTCGGTGCTCAGAAAGATTTTTCATCTTTCTTGGTCCATGTTTTACTGCCGGAATCTCCAAACCAATCTTCACATCATCATCCCCACTACAAATATTGGACACATCCTCTACCTTTGGCTCTACTAGATCCATAAAACACAACCCACGAACATCCTTAGGGTCTTTCTTGGAGTCAAAAATATTGAACTCCATTAAATCCCCATCAAACTCCATAGTTAATGAACCATTCGACACATCTAACTTAGTATGAGCCGTAGACATAAATGGTCTCCCCAACAGAATGGGAGCCTTAGGATCCGTGTCCATCTCCAAAACATAAAAATCAGCGGGAAAAATGAACTTACCAACCCGGACAAGCACATCCTCAACCTTCCCCTTAGGATATGCATTAGATCTATCCGCCAACTGGATCACAACCCTAGTATCCTGTAACGGTCCCAACTTGAGTTTTTCAAACAATGCATAAGGCATGACATTGATTGAAGCACCCAAGTCAAGCATGGCCATATGCTCAGAATTATCACCCAAAGACACAGGAATAACGAACATATCCGGATCACTACACTTCTTGGCATCTTCTCATGATAGACTGCAGACACATGCTCTTTCATCTTCACCTTTTTCTGACTCCTCGCCTTCTGATCCCTCTTCAATGTACACAGCGCTTTAAGGAATTTGGCATATCTCAGGACAGTCTGCAACAAGTCTAAAAATGGGATGTTTACCTCAATCCTCTTGAAAGTGTCAAAGATAGCTTTGTCAGGCTCATGTTCTCGCGATCTTTTCCATGCCTCAGGAAATGGAACATCCGGCTCAAAAACTGTGGGCTCTGGTGTAGCTTTCTTCTCCTCCTCCGGGGTTTTCTCAATAGGCACAACCTCCTCAACCTCAGTCACTGGCTCCTCCGGTACAACTTCCTTCCCAATCTCCTTACCACTGCGCAAAGTCATGGCACATGCACTCTGCTTAGGGTTCGGTTCTGTTCTAGAATGTACATTCTCTGCCTCTCTAGCCTCTAATCTCCCAACCGCATCAGCTATCTGACCCATTTGTCTCTCCAGATTACCAATACTCGCATCGGTCTTTTGTTGATACTGCTGAAAATTACCATTCATCATACTCACTGACTGTGCTAAAAAGTGAAGCATATCATCCGTAGACTGTCTCGGAGGGTTACTCTGATACTGCTGCTGCCCATACGGTGGTCTGTACTGATTATACTGATTAGTCTGATACTGCTGACTCTGTGGTGGACTCATCAAAAATTGCTTCATCATCCCCTTAAGGTCCTCTACATCTGTCTCAAGCTTGCTTGTCACACCACTACTAGAATTCACAACACTAACCTGTCTGAAACTCGATCTCCGGCCATGTGTCCGAGTGCTCTTAGCCAACTCATCAATTATCTCATTAGCCTCCTCAGTCGTCTTGTTCAGAATACTGCCCCCACAGCAAGAATCCACCAACCGCTTATCCATGACTGTCAACCCTCCATAGAAATATACTATCAGCTGATCATCATCAAACCCATGATACGGGCAACTCCTGCACAACTTATGGAACCTGTTATAATACTCGTATAGAGTCTCATCTACCTTCTGCTCGATGTTGCTAATGTCCCGCTTCATGACATTGATCTGATCCAGTGGGAAAAACTCATCAAGAAACACCTCCTTCATCTGCTGCCATGTGGTAATGCTGTTAGGCGGCAGATGGTAATACCATACACTAGCATCATCTTTCAGAGTGAAAGAAAACGCTCTAAGGAGGAGATGCTCAATCGGAAGTGCTGCTGGCTTCATGCTCTGACAAATCTGCACAAACTGGGATATATCTTGATTCGGGTTCTCACCGGTCATCCCAGTAAAGTGCGGTAACTGGCTCAACAAACCCGGCTTCAACTCAAGTGTAACCCCAGTAGGCAGAGTGGGGAACTGAACTGCATGAGGTTGCTCGCTCCAATTCGGGGCAGTTTTCTGCCTCAATGTCTGATCTGCCATCTGTTTACTAATTCAAGATTTCCAAGCAGATTGTCAGTAGAAAAGGTGTAGACCTTACAAGGTTCCACACTAAAAACAAATAACAAAATAAAAAATAACTAAAAAGAAAATTAAATTAACTAAACTAAACCAACTAAAAAAAATAAATACAAAGAAAATAAAAAGAACAAGAACAAGAATTAAAATAAGAACGTAAACAAATAAACACTGCTCCCCGGCAGCGGCGACAAGATTTGATAGGCTAAATCGCACACCTACAAACTAAGCATGGACTTGGTTCTAAAAATATGTAGTTAGGGACAAGTCCAGAATCGATCCACGAAGAACGGTTATTTATTTACGAACAATCACTTGACCAGATTGGGGGGAAAATATATTTATTAAATCCTAAAAATAGAAATAAACTAAATTAAATTGAGCTAAACAATAATTAAGAAATACTTCCGATTTGGTTCCGTCCCCACCTAATTATTCAATTATCATTGATATCTCTTTTCACTTTTCACCCTATTCACCTGATCACGAGATTTATTTCAATCCCTGTTTCTTCTTTCAGATTAGTGACTAGCAGTGGCACACTCACTAGAAACCCTAATTAGTATATTAATCTAACTGGCACAGTCTAGATCGCAATATTAATCGATTCAAGATTTAAGAAACTAAGATCAAAAATGCTTTCTATGATTATTTCACACAGATAATCACCTAATTTTACCCACTTTACAATTTACCATGGTACATGCATAAATTGTAAAGATGCTACTCATGAATTTCTATACTGGCACAGTAAATAGAAAATTCTAGCAAAGATCGATTGCAAAGATAAATAGGGTGATCAAATCTATAACCCTAACAATAGATCTAGATTAAGCACAAGCAAAATTATGAATATGAATAAAATTGTGAAAAGAAAAATACCTCAAATTGATAAAAAGGGGTTCATGAATTCAAACTCAAAGCTTGGGTTTAGTTGTTCATATGGAGCTTTGAAATCTCCATGAAAAGAAAAATAAAACCCTAGTTCTAAAATTAATGTTGAAGTCTCCCCTCAAAACAATGAAAGAAACCTATTTTAAAAACCTATCAAAGTTCTAAATGAATAAGGAAATAAAAAAAAAAAAAAAAAAAATAAAAGGAATAAAAATCCCCCAGATCCGCGTCTGTCTCTGTTTGCGGCTTCTCCTCTATGCACACGGGCTCATGAGTCCGTGTGGTGAATCCGTGTCGTGCTCTGTAGTCTGTCTGCACTCCACACGTGCTCCCGAGTCGGATTTTCCACCTCACACGTACTGACCATTTTTTCTTCTCCTACGTCAATGGCCTGAGTCATCTTCTTAGTCATTCCTTGTTTTCCATCCACCTGAGTTCCCATAAGCATAATCATCTTGAGCCCTTCTTGCTACTAGACCTTCTTTAATTCCAACAATTTACCACTATCCTCCGTCCCAGTTGACTTTCGTTGACTTTTCTTTTGATATCTTGGAGATTCTTTTCTCATAAACAAATTACATCGGTAAAAATATAAAAGCACTAAAATACTCCCGAATTATAATAAACTCCCAAAAATATACAATTTCCCCAAAATACATAAAAACTAATCTAAATTACATGAAAATCACAATTTAAGCTTATAGAGGCCTAGGAAATAGTAGTATAAAATTCGTCTAATCACTTCCCAACTAACATTGGGAACTTCCACCACTGTCTCACGAAGAGCAGAGGGATTGCTAGTCGTGAGAGCCATTTTAAAGTGTTTGTTTGAAACAGACATGGAATTAAGAACCTCAGCATCAATGGAGTCGTCCTCCAAATCAATCACATCCATCTTCTCCCTTATGCAATGCATAGCAGCCTCGGTGCACAGAGCTGCCAAGTCAGCACCAACATATCCATGCGTGTCCTTTCCGACCTTCTCCAAATCAACATCATCAGAGAGCCTCATGTTCTTGGTGTGTATGCCAAGCACTTCAAGTCTCCCAATTTCATCCGGGACCCCAATATCAATCTCCCGATCGAATCTTCCATACCTCCTAAGAGCAGGGTCAATACTGTTGGGCCTGTTGGTAGCACCAATTACAATAACATGGGCACGTGATTTCAAACCATCCATAAGCGTCAAAAGCTGCGAAACAATCCTTCTCTCCACCTCTCCATTAGTCTTTTCTCGATTAGGAGCAATCGAATCAATCTCATCCATAAAAATAATCGAAGGGGCATTCTTCTCAGCCTCCTCAAACGCCTTCCTCAAATTACTCTCACTCTCCCCAGCCATCTTCGACATGATTTCCGGTCCGTTAATGCAGAAAAAGAAAGCACCAGTCTCATTAGCAACAGCTCGAGCAATCAAAGTCTTTCCAGAACCAGGCGGACCGTACAAAAGAATCCCTTTAGGGGTTTTAACACCAATTGACTTAAAAAGCTGAGGATGTCTCAATGGAAGCTCAACAAGCTCTCTAATCTGAGCCATCTGTTTACGAACACCCCCAACATCATCGTACCCAACTTGATTCAACAACTGTTGTTCATCCTCCCTCTTAACCGCCTCCCCTTGGCAGAAAATCCCAGTATCAGGAGCAACAATACAATATTCAGAAGGATCAGTATCAACAACCTTAAACTCCACACTCCTCATTCCTCCCCTCACAAGAAACAAATCCCCTTTTCGAACGGGTCGAAAATCATTCAAGAACTATGGTTTCAAGTAAGCATCAAACAGATTCCCAGTAATCCCTTCAACAATATCATCAACAGGAAGAACATGAACACGATTCCCGTACTTGATGTCATTACATTGGTGGACAGAAACAACGTCTCCCAATCGAACTCTAAGGTTTGATCGTACAACCTTGTTCATCCTAATCTTTGATTCTTCACATGTTTCGTTGGCATTCACAACGCAAACAGTGTCACTTCTCTTCTTACCTTTAACAAGAACAGTGTCGCCATTAAAAAGGTGAAGCTTTTCCATGGTGGTGGGGTGGATTGAAACGAGAGAGTTGTCATCGTTGTCGATAGGATCGTCAACAATGAGCCGATTGGCTGCCTTCTTGACGTTACGAATGGAAGTAGAATTGTCTTCCCTCTTCCTCTTCGTTCCAGGTGATGAAGGGTTTTCCATGATTTCACAACAGAACAGAAGAACAAGAAAATTGCAGAGAGAAAAAAGAGAGAATTTTGATTAGCAAAAAAGCCGATGAAGTGAAATCAAGGCAAAGGGTGTTTGTATTTATAGCTAGAAAGTTAATCCTTCTCCTCAAAGGAGATGGTTTGCACAAAATCTAGACCTTTTGATTGTTTCTTTATAAATGATTTTTTATAGAGGGATTTTGATTTTCTTTCTCCATGAGAGCAACGGAAAAGGTTTTCACAGCTTAAGCCCCTGCCCCCTCTTTCAAATTTGACAAAAACTTGTATTTGAACGTCATGAACCGTCTTATAGTAGAGACCGGATCATTTTTGACTCATGACCCGGATTCATGACCCATAGGCCAAAATAGAAATTTTTTTTTTTTTTTTTTTGGTTTGTCAAAAATAATAGTTACTATAACTAAATGTAACAAACGTGTTACTTATATGTAACAGTTTGTATACATAAAAGTAATACATATATAGAGAAAAGTAACAGTGTTTTTTTTATGTTTTCTTCGTTTGCCAAAAGTAATACTTATTACAACCAAAATGTAACGAACGTGTTACTTATATGTAACAGTGTTTATACATAATTGTAACACATATGTATAGAAAAAGTAATAATTCAACCATTTACATTTTTAGAGCTAAAAAAACTTGATTAGTATTACATGTAAAAGTATTACATTATCTATAGAAATATGTTATAATTTCTTTTATTAAAGTATTACATTTACTTGTACAGACAATTACATTCATGTATATGAGTTGTTACTTTTCAAATGTTACTTTCTTTCAAAAAATTAAATCAAAATACATAATATTTTATATTTTTGCAAAATCACTATTACATTTCAGTATAAATTATAATTACATTTAGATATTGTTTGTGTTACACGTAATTATAATTAGTATTACATTTGAAAAAATGGGTAAAACGAGCTTTTATTTTTGTAAAACAGGTGTTACGTTTACTTATGAACAAGGCCAAAATACATATTGGTGCCCAAAACTATCCTTATAATCCCACTTAGGGTCCTAAACTATATAACGTCCCACATAAAATATCCAACTAATATTTTAACCCAATTAAGGTAAAAAAAAAAAACCTAACGGGCCATTTACTATTTAACGGAATTTGACATGTGCCCCCTCACATGCTAAATTAAAGGGCATGAATGAGTTTTAATATCCTAACTCTTGCCCTACGCATTCCCACATGCTGTGCCCTTACATATTCACCGGCGAGCATGAAGAAAACCATCAAAATTATCTTCTATATGATTTTTCATTGAGAAATTAGCTTGTATTCTAGGGTTTCTTTAGATAATTATTGATAATTATGAATGATCTAGCAATGGAATGTGGGAAAAGCTGTAACTTGAATATCTAACCCAATGATCCAAATGAGTTTGATGGTAATGCTTCTTTCCAATTTTGTTTGACGTACTTGTTGTTTTTTAGACTTAGACCAATTTTAATATATATATATATATATATATATATATATATATATATATATATTATAACCTAATACTCTCTCCGTCTAAATATAAATCTTTGAAATTGTTATTGATCAAGAGCAATTTCAAACCTTTATTTTGGGACGGAGGGAAATTTTTCATAGTCTGTTTTGGTTCAGTCAATTGATTTCAAACAATAAACATAAAAAACAGAGCATTCCACATTGACAATCAGATTGATGATTGTACTCACAAGCATACTCAATTAATATTGTAACTTGGAGTGAACTGAAGGACACAAATTTTACAATGTTATTTAGTGTTCTAAAAATCGGCCTAGGCGGCCGCCCAGGCGGCGCCTAGGCGCTAGAAAGTGCTCTTCCGCCGCGATTTACCTCAAATCGGTGCAATTCGACGGTAGGCGGGTTAGGCGGAGCTAGCGGCACTAGGCGGAGCTAGGCGGAGCTCGGCAGCGCTCGGCGGCGTGGCGATTCAGGCGGTAAGGTGCCGGCTAGCGGCTTCGGCGCTGCAGAGAAAAGGGAGAAAATCATTATCGTCAATGGTGAAGTTGGCCGGAGTAGTCGGTGACAGTGCTGGAGACGGCGTTTGGAGTAGTGGAAGGAGGGGCGAACCTGTTTATTGCACGAGAATGGTGGGCGGCGGCTTGGAGAAGGAGAGTAGTGAAGAACTCGTGGAGAAGGAGAAGGAGAAGCCGAGAAGGAGAAGGAGAAACGTGACTGGCTGTGGCTGCTAGTGTTCTTTTTGTTTTAGGGTTAGGGTTTCTTTAAACTTGGACTTAAATTGGGTTGAATTGGGTTGGGCTTTTTTTGAGGAAAATAAGTTTAGTTGGGCTGAAAAAAAATAATGGGTTTGGTTTAATAGATTCGTGTTTGCCTTCCCACTTCCAAAATATCACATAATAGTCCTAGTTATAATTTATTTATTTTTTAAATAAATTATTTTTGACAAATAAAAATTATAAGTGGCATTATTTCTTGATAAATATTTATATATATTTATATATTTATAAAAAATTATTAAAAATCTGTTAATTTCTCGGCCCCGCCTAGCCCCCCCCCCCCCCCCCCCCGCCTAGTCCCTGCCTAGGCCCCTAGGCGCTAGGCTAGGCTTCGCCGCCTAGTCCCCGCCTAGCGCTTTTTAGAACACTGATTTGCTGGTTACTCCCTCCATCCTATAATAGAAGTCACAACTTTTTTTGCTCCGTCCCAAAATATTGGTATATCATATATGTTGGGGAATTGGGGGGATCCCTTATCCACAAGTCCATACTAGCAGTCATCAACATGGAGAAAATAATTCAACACATGAATAATAATATGAAAGAACAAGAACACCAAGATTTGTTAACCCGGTTCACCACCCCCATGTGGCTACATCCGGAGGCCCCAAGCCAGGATATCATTATAATAATATGTTGATTGTTACAATTTACATATGCACTCACACAGATCTAGCATAGAAACTCTCCATGAACAACCCTCTCCTACATATTATTATCTCTCCCCATGAACACACAAACAATATGACTATGGCCGGGTTGTAGGATCGCCCCCCCCCCCATGGTTCTCCTAAGCCCCCGGTCCAACACACTATTTTGTGCTATCTCTTGATATCCTAACTCTCTCATTTTGGGTACACAATATTCTGGACGAACTTATGCTTATATAGCAGTACAAGGAAGCCATAAGTCTATTTGGAAGAGATGCAATCAAAATAGGAAACAAATCGGCAAATCAGATTTGGAGAGATGCAATCAATATGACTTTCAGAGAAGTCTATCGAACAAGCTCACAACATATCCTCCAAAATCTGAATAGTCCTCTCGGATTGACCGTCGGTTTGAGGATGAAAAGCCGTACTGAATCGCAAATCTGTACCCAAAGCTTCTTGAAACGCCTTCCAAAACCTAGAAGTAAACCTCGGGTCTCGATCTGACACAATGCTAACCGGAACCCCATGCAATCTCACAATCTCATCAATGAAAAGGGTCGCAAGTTTCTCCATCGAATATCTGATGTCAATAGGCAAGAAATGGGCACTCTTGGTCAATCTATCCACTATTACCCAAACACTGTCATACTTCCTACGGGTACGAGGTAGTCCCGTAACGAAATCCATAGTCACATGCTCCCATTTCCACTCGGGAATCTCTAACGGCTGAAGTAATCCCACGGGTCTCTGATGCTCGGCTTTGACCTGCTGACAAGTTAGACACTTCGAAACATACTCCGCTATTTCCCTTTTCATATTAATCCACCAAAATTGTTGCTTCAAATCCTGATACATCTTCGTACTGCCCGGATGAATAGTATACCTCGATTTGCTACCCTCATCAAGAACTTTCTGTTTAATTCCATCAACATCGGGCACGCACAAACGACCACGGAAAGTCAAAACTCCACTCGAACTCAAAGAAAAATCCTCGAAGTTCTTATCCTTCAATTTACCTATTATCTTCACCAACTCGGGATCTTCTTTCTGAGCTTCCTTTATCCTCTGATTTAGGGTCGGAGACACCCTAATATTCGCAAAAATAGCCCCATGTCTCGATTCACGAGGAGACCAATCTCGAACATCCTCAAGCATTTTCCATTCACGGACCATCATCGAAGCCACATAAGATTTTCTACTAATCGCATCGGCTACCACATTCGCCTTCCCCGGATGATAAGAAATCGTACAATCGTAATCCTTCAACAATTCCATCCATCGACGCTGTCGGTTGTTCAACTCTTTCTGGGAGAAAAGGTACTTCAAACTCTTGTGATCGGTAAAAATTTCAAACTTCGCCCCGTAAAGATAGTGTTTCCATTTGTGCAACGCAAATACAATAGCCGCTAACTCCATATCATGAGTGGGGTAATTCTGTTCACTAGGGGTCAACTTCCTCGAAGCATACGCAATCACTTTTCTGTTCTGCATCAACACACAACCCAAACCCTCTTTCGAAGCATCACTGTAAATCACTAGACCATCGCTCCCATTAGGCAAAGTCAAGATCGGTGCGGTAGTCAACCTCTTCTTCAATTCCTCGAAACTCTTGTCACATTTCTCGGTCCACACAAACGGAACATTCTTCCGGGTCAACTGAGTCATCGGAGTAGCAATCCTCGAAAACCCTTCAATAAACCTTCTGTAATAACCGGCTAAACCCAGAAAACTACGAATCTCGGTCACTGACTCGGGTCTCTTCCAATCCACTATGGCTTCAATCTTTGAAGGATCCACCGAAATCCCATCTTTAGAAATCACATGACCCAGAAATGACACTTTCTCGAGCCAAAATTCGCATTTACTAAACTTCGCAAATAATTTCTCCCCCGCCAGAACGGATAAAACTGTCCTCAAATGTTGTTCATGCTCCTTTCGAGATTTCGAATAAACAAGAATGTCGTCGATGAAGACTACCATGAACGAATCAAGATAGGGATGGAAAACCCGGTTCATCAAATCCATAAACACGGCCGGCGCGTTCGTCAACCCAAACGGCATAACCAAGAACTCATAATGACCATACCGAGTGCGAAAAGCAGTCTTCGGAATATCCTCCGATCGAACCTTCAACTGATGGTACCCACTCCTCAAATCAAGTTTAGAGAAAACCACGGACCCTTGAAGCTGATCAAATAAATCATCGATATGGGGTAGAGGGTATTTATTCTTCACCGTAACCTGATTCAACTTTCTGTAATCGATGCACAATCTCAAGGAACCGTCTTTCTTCCGCACAAACAAAACCGGTGCTCCCCACGGGGAAACACTAGGGCGGATAAACCCTCGATCAAGCAACTCTTGCAATTGAACCTTCAATTCCTTCAACTCCGCGGGAGCTAACCTATAAGGTGCTTTCGAAATCGGAGCCGTACCCGGCAAAAGATCTATACAAAACTCAATCTCACGATCGGGAGGCATATTATACTCGGTAGAGAAAACATCGGGAAATTCCCGAACTACACGAACACTATCCAAACTAGGGGATTCTTTCCTAGTATCCAGAACACTAGCCAAATACCCCTCACAACCACTATGCAATAATTTCCTCGCTTTCAAATAAGAAATTAAGCAAACCCTTCTACTCAGAGGACTAGCCTCAAACACAAATTTAGGCACATCGGGAATAGAAAAAGTAACAGTTTTCTTACGGCAATCAACGGAAGCATGAAACTTGCTCAACCAATCCATACCCAAAATGACATCAAATTCTTGGATAGGAAGAACTACTAAATCCGCACAAAGGACACGACCACAAATAACCACATCACAAGCACGAAAGACTCGATCAGAAATCAAGCATTCTCCTATAGGGGTCGACACCTCTAGCACGTACGGTAAAGACTCGAATGCAGCATTTAACATGGAAGCAAATTGCACAGAAATGTATGAATGAGATGATCCTGGATCTACTAACGCTCGTGCGCTCACATTGGACACAGAAACAATACCTCCAATAACGGATGGATCATCGATAGCTTGTTGTTGATTCATGGCATAAACCTTTCCTTGAACTTTGGGCTTCCCAGCGGCATCCCTTTTCTGACCCTGATTAGTACCAACTCCTGACCCGGATGCTTGTCCCTTGCCTCTAGTACAGTCTCTTGCGAAATGCCCCATTTGACCACAATTGGTACACCTTCCCTGCTTCTTCCAACAACGGTCCTCTGAATGACCTTCCTTTTGACAATACGAACAAAGCCTCCTAATTTGGTTTCCTTGGTTCCCGGAAGTGGTACCCGGGTTCCTTGGGATCGGTTGCCCTCGGAACTGAGATTGTCCCCCAAAGTTACCTCGATTATCAGAACGGTGTTGAGGTTGAGACTTAGCATGGCTTCCCGGTTTACCCGTACCCGCAACCTCGGTCTTCCTTTTGTGCTCCCCAATATCTTGCTCTATTAAGTAGGCTCGGTCCACCGCATCTTGGAAAGTCACAATCCGTTGGGCAATAAGTTGAGTACGGATGGAGGTCTTCAATCCCCGAATGAATCTCATAGCCTTTTGTTCCTCGGTCCTCACCAAATAGTCGCAATACCGGGCTAATTCTATGAACTTAGCCGAGTATTGTGCTATAGACAACACACCTTGCTCCAGGTTGAGTAGCTCGATCTCCTTTCGGTTTTGATCAACAACCGGAATGAAATGCTCCTTGAATTTGCGCACAAACAACTCCCACGCATACACCGTGTGAGTATCGTCCCAAGTAGCTTTAACACCTTTCCACCAATGCTCGGCGGCTCCCACAAGCTTGTAAGCCGCGAACCGGACCTTGGCCTCGTCCGAACACCCAAATACATCATAAATATTCTCCATCGACTCAATCCACAATTCAGCTTTCCTTACATCGGGCTCCCCATTGAATTCAACCGGTTTCAGCTTCAGAAATTGCTCCAATCCATAGCGGGGTGGTGCTTGTTCTACCCTCGGACCTTGATCATGTATGGCCTTCATGGCCGCCTCAAACATGCCTTGAAACATGGCACATGCTTCTTCCCTTGTATCATTCTGATTCTGTGCCCCACTAATACCTCCTCTGTTTCTTCTTCCAGACATTGAGAACAATTACCTGCATAAAACATCAACCGTTAATCACTCCGCACACTACTACCCACCTAGGTCATACTAATCCACCTAGACTTATACTTAGAGCTAATGCCATAGCTCTGATACCAACTGTCGCGACCCCGGACCCCGCGGGCCCGAGACCGCGATCTGGACGTCGACTCTAAAACCAAAACTGTGAAATACTGAAGTTAAAAATTCTATTTGATACCAAAAGGTGATGATCCAAAGTTTTACAAAACCAAGTTTGATAAAAGCCAAATACAACTATCATAAACTTCCACAAGTTTATGCCCAACAAAATATAAATATACAATTCTTAGTGACGTCATTGTTTGGTACACTATCCCAAAATGGTTACACATTTACATAATGTAAACCAACCTATATCAACCTTCCCCAAAAGAATGGATCCACCCTCGACATCCTCTTTCTCGTGATCAGCGAGACTAATCCTTAGCACCTGGGGGGGGGGGGGTTAAGGAAAAACAAAGGTAAAAGAAAAGGGGGTGAGATAAATCTCAATAAGTTACTAATGCAACTACATGACATGCTATGATGCAATATACAATAAGCAATAATAAATATCACATAGCACATAGCATTTATCACTTAACAGATAGCAGCGGAAATAAACACATAACAAAGGATATAGCCAAGGTTTTTCCAAACCGGAACATCCAAATAAAGGATCGCTGCGCAGCTTCAATAATCAACAATCATCATCTTCATCATAGCATGAAAGCCGAAGAGAAAACCCCGGTACCAGAACCAATAACCAAAGAAGTGTCACAAAGGACGGGAGACATGCCACAAAGTCATGCTCCAAGTAAAGCTAAAATGCACACAAAGGAGCTAGCTCTTCTCACATCCAAGGCCAATCTGGAGGAGGGTAATAATTGGGCAAAACAATGGTCAACATCATAATGGACTTGGCTGTGCCATCATAATATTTCGCATCGCCCGAAACACACACACAATGCCAGCTGGGCTTCCAAATAAATGCTAAGTAATGAATACTAGCTTAATTAAACAACTTAAGGTTCCAAAGTAGGGAACCATACCAAGAAGTCACCAAGAAAGTGGAATGAACCAACAACACACAATTAGAGTGTTCCAACAATCATAACAATGATAACACAATTCCCATCTCACATTTGACCACAAGGATCCAGTTAATTCGAGCACCTAACCAAATTTACTCACTCATATCGATGAGCTTAAGAAGAGATTTAAAACGGTAAATTATACGCCTAAAACGGAGTTCGGACGAACAAGATATGGCCCTCGGAAGATTGGACAAAAAGAGAAATAAATTTCACAACAGGGGGGAGGGTGCGCGCGCCTCCTACGGGAGGGTGCGCGCGCCTCCTAGATCAGAAGGGAAATCAAGCTTTGGAGGAGGAGAGGGTGCGCGCGCCTCCTATGGGAGGGTGCGCGCGCCTCCAATGGACAGAAGGTTTTTGTTCAAGAGAGGCCTAAGGGTGCGCGCGCCTCCTATGGGAAGGTGCGCGCGCCTCCTTGCCCGGAAAGGCAAATTCCGGCCAAATTTCTGGGTTTCTACCATTTTCAAACCAAAACTTAAACCAACCCAAATCTTTCACCATTTCACAAATACTTGGAACCAAGACTTACAATATACACCACTATGAACCAAAACAACTTATAGACTTGTAATGGGGCTAAATAACACATCTAGAACCCAACCCAAGATTCAAATACCAAATTTCCCAAATATATGAATAAAATGCCAATCACTACCAAATCAATCCAAGATGCAATAAATAGCAACCATAACATCAAATAAACATGGAGTAGCATTTCTAGCATAAAAATAGGGGGAAAAGCAACTTACCCGGATTTCTCAAAGTTGATGGATTTCAAATATTTTTGGCTTCCAACGATCCTATCGGCGATCTAAACATGTTTCAAGTTTTAAGAAATGAATAATAATGAAAGGAAGATGGAGAAAATTAAGAGAGAAGGAAAGAGGAAGAGAAACTTACCCATTGGAGGAGAGAGAGAGAGTTTCCAGGGAGAGAGAGATGGAGGTGGAGTGTGAGGGTGAAAGAGTAGGGTGAGGGAGGTGAGTAGGGAGAAGATGAAGATGGAAATGTTACACCTAGCCCCCTTCCCCCACTAACTAGCACAATTACTTACACTCCCGACTAACAATTAAGACTCAATACTTCCACACTAGCCCAAATAACTCGAATAAAATGCTAGACATAATTATTATAACACATAAATTGCACACATAATTATTTAAATAAATAATAATTTAAATAAATAAATAAGCAAATAATTAAATAATAATCATTTACTACTAATAAAATAGAGCCTAGATTTCGGGTCGTGACAATTCTTGCCTCCCCAAATCAACTTCTACCTTGATTTCTTTGCAAGACTAACTTCGCCTTCTCCCTCCTAGATCCACTCCCCTTGCAATTCTCCCCATGAAACTCGGATACACCTTGCTTCTTGCATTGACTTGTGGTGGTCTTTTCTCGCTCTCTGTTTGGTACTTGTGACTGTCTCCTTGCTGATCATCTACACATTGTCACCTCTCCACCCTAACACACTGTTTATTGATGTCTCTCCCTTTTAGACCAATAGGCCGGTATTTACGCCTCTTGCTCCCACCCGGAACGAATTTGATGTTGTCGGTAGAGTACAACATTCTCCTTACCCCCATCCGTCGTTTGCGAGAAGTCCTCCTCTTCCCACGTGGTCTAACCGGCTTATACCACTCACCTTTGCATCGTCGGTTGCTTACGCAAGTGCCTGATGCAATCTCCTTTCTTTCATATTTTCTCCAACCACCTTGACTGCCCCAAGATCCCTTGAACACTTCCAGATCCATGTTGATCTCTGCATATCCAAATTCCACCTCGAATTTCTGCAGATCACATAAGAAACAAAACGAACTTTTCGGACTTTCTGATCTTCTGCACGATCGTTGACCTATTTGGCACGTGTCTTGCTTCAACCATAAACCCTAGAAGCTCTCAGATCCTTGCACGTCTTACACACGAAGAATCTGCACTGCACGAAATCTGCACGTGCGCTCCACTAAGCCTGCACGTGCATTGCACGAATTCTGCACGTGCGCTGCATGAAAATCTGTTGTCGCTTTTCTTCACCTTGTATCTCCCCTAGATCTCAAACCAAAGCTCTGATACTAGTTGTTGGGGAATTGGGGGGATTTCCTTATCCACTAGCCCATACTAACAGTCATCAACATGGAGAAAATAATTCAACACATGAATAATAATATGAAAGAACAAGAACACCAAGATTTATTAACCCGGTTCACCACACCCATGTGGCTACATCCGGAGGCCCCAAGCCAGGATATCATTATAATAATATGTTGATTGTTACAATTTACATATGCACTCACACAGATCTAGCATAGCAACTCTCCATGAACAACCCTCTCCTACATATTATTATCTCTCCCCATGAACACACAAACAATATGACTATGGCCGGGTTGTAGGATCGGCCCCCCATGGATCTCCTAGGCCCCCGGCCCCCTCCTACACACTATTTTGTGCTCTCTCTTGATATCCTAACTCTCTCATTTTGGGTACACAATATTCTGGACGAACTTATGCTTATATAGCAGTACTAGGAAGCCCTAAGTCTATTTGGAAGAGATACAATCAAAATAGGAAACAAATCGGCAAATCAGATCTGGCACCAGGCGCCCGCCTAGTAGGGACCAGGCGCCCGCCTGGATTCTTTTCCCAGGATCGGCCCCTTTCTGCCAAGGTCAGGCGCCCGCCTGGTATGGCCTAGGCGCCCTCCTGCTTTGCCGTGCAGTTTTCCTCCTCCTTTTCGAACCGCCTGCTTTGCCGTGCAGTTTTCCTCCTCCTTTTCGAACTCCTCTTCGACTCTTCCACCCCCTTTGACTTAGACTCCTTTTCCCCCTTGGTTTCCCTGATGTTTAGGATCCAATCCCAACAATTACTCCCATGGAGAATATGGTACTTTTAGAGTCATCTATTAACCAGATTGTTGTTTTATTTAAGTGATGTTCAAGTTTTATATGCTCAATTAGGTACAAAGGAGTAGGATTCCATGCAAAGGGGATGGTCAGCAGCAACACAATGGTTCTAGTCATATTCAAACTATGCAGTTGGCTCTCATTAATTAGTTAAAAAGATTTTATTTTTATCATTTATTCACTAACATTTTAGCTATATATGCAGGCCAATAAAAGAAAAGTTGCAATGAAAAACGGAATTTCTTTGTCACAAGATTCATCTGCAGTCCCTTCAAGGCAAGCAAATAAAAAAAATAGTATACTAGTGTCAGCAAATCCTGGCATGATGAGGCTACAACCAGGTCAGAGGATGACAATGCCTCAATTACCACCCGCTGCTACAAGAATTGGCAATACAACCATCAATGCTGAAAGTTACACATATGGAGGAAGAAGATGTGTCGGGTTGTCGGCTCTTCAAGCTGCTGCTAGAAGCAATAATCGGACCGGAGGAACACAATAGGTTGTTTTTATTTTTAGCAAATGTTTGTGCATGTGTTGCTCTAGAAGAAAATACACATTAATGCTCGTACTTGTTTTGTGGTTGGTAATTTGATGTAGATAAATTGGTGTCACTTTATTTTATATATTACCAGCGGTACTTTATTGATTTTTGAGACAAGAATTACATGCATTTTGGCTTTCATGTTTATGTCCATATTCATATTTTATGCCATATACAATGAGTGGTATTTTGGAAAGTGAATAGCAAGAATATTTATGTATTTTTACCATCAAATTACATAAAAAGTAAAATTCATAGAACTTAAAGTTTTCAAAGCTTTTTAAAAAATAAAAATTAAATATTCATTTTGGGACAGAAAAGCAATACATATCAAAGCAATCAGTAAATAAAAAGTCATAGATATATATCATATTAGTGCAATAGCAACTTAGGCCCATGGAGAGGGTAAATAAAAATTCTTTTGCAAGAAGAATGGCCAATAACAGGTGCTTTTAACTTTGACATGCACAAATGATTGTTTGGGTTTCGCCATAAGAAAGAACTAACTCTGCACTAACTAGAATTGTTTCCTCAAATTGATTTCCATCCTGTTCAGACGTTGAAATTGCAAGGATACGGCCGTATGGGTAAATGGCTACTCCACGATAAAATAAAACTGCTTTAGGGTCATTAAAAGTCATTCATGCCCTTTAATTTTGGCATGTGAGGGGGCACATGTCAAATTCCGTTAAATAGTAAATGGCCCGTTAGATTTTTGACCTTAATTAGGTTAAAATATTAGTTGGAGATTTTATGTGGGACGTTATATAGTTTAGGACCCTAAGTGGTATTATAAGGATAGTTTTGCGCACCAATATGTATTTTGGCCTATAAAGAATGTTACTTTATATTTATATGTATACAGTCATTACATTAAGTTATGGTAACTATTACTTTTGGTAAACGACGGAAAAGCCAAAAATAAATAAATATAAATACTCAAAAAAATATTTAAAAAATGGGTCAATTGGTGGTTGTCACGTGGCAGGTTATGCCCCATGGGTCATGGATCCGGTTCAATGGATCGGGTCGGGTGGGTCAAAAAACCCGTCTCATAGAAGAGACGGATATAGGTGTTCTCATGGGAGACTAGCTCTTATATTATATGCAAGCATATCTACCCTATATAATATTAAATCATATGATTTTTTTAACTAAATTTTTTTCTTATACATTTATTAAAATAATAAAACAATAAAACATTAATTTATTTTTCCTTTGTAATTCAAGTAACATATATAATTATACAAATTCATTAACATGTTAGGCCAATTGAAAAGTCACTCTCTAAAACATTATTAATTATTTTGTTAAAAAAAACAAATTAAATTATTTTTCTTAAATTATCCATTAAAAATATAGTAAAATGAGACTATATTGATGAACGGATGAAATAATACCCTACTCATCTCCTATTATTTTTGATGGAAGCCTCTTCTTTGGTTTCCTAAAAATTAATACAAAAAGTTAGACTTTCAAAAGAAAAGAGAAACAAATTAAGAAATCAATAAGATGTTTTATTATAATTTTATTGCTCAAAGTAAATGTAGGCTGACATTAAATCCCACCACAACAAATGATATATGGAAAGGGAGGCTAATTAAGGGATAATTTATTTTCATTAAAAGCTAATAAAGGCATGTTGCCAATAAGTGGAAAAAAGTAATCCCTCCGTCCCGGTTTAAAGTTTTTAATTTGACTTTACACGTTTATTAAGGAATCAAGGCAATTTTGGGTCAAGAATAGTAGTGGATGGAGGATATAATTGTCCATTCATAAAGCAAGTGGGTGAAAAGTAGATAGGTAAGTGATGGGTATTTTGTAATATATGAACTTTATGAGGATAAGATTGTCCAAAACACTATTCATCATTTGCCATTTAAGGAATAAAGCAACTAAGACCTTAAACTGAGACATACCAAAAAGAAAAGTAAGAACCTTAAACTGAGACGGAGAGAGTAACATTTTGTAAGCTTTTTGGCTTTTACTTATTTGTCATAGTTAGGTTGTATGTAGGGACCGCGACCACCACCACTACTCTCCATATTAGTATGAATTGTCTGCTTTGGGCCCAGCCCGCACGAATTTGTTTTTGGGTCAACTCCCTAAAGGCCTCATACTAATAAAGTGCGAGTACTCTTATATACTTTACAATTATTTTCTCAATTGCCGATGTGTGACTTTGGGTTGCACCCCAACAATCCTCCCCTCAAACCAAGGACCACACCCGCAGTGTTTCCTCTGGCCCATATCCCGCGAAAGCTTGTACCAACATATCCCGCGAAGCTTGTACCAACCGCCGCTATGGTCCGCGGGTCACATTCGCCTGATAACTACCATCAGGATGCCTTTCGATTGCAAGACTCCATTCGCAATGTCGCACAAGGGGAACCCCACACATCCCCACATAATAGCACACACACGGTCCACCCAATCGGGCCCATCCGAAGCATGGCTCTGATACCACTTGTAGGGACCGCGACCACCACCACCACTCTCCACATTAGTATGATATTGTCCGCTTTGGGCCCAGCCCGCACAGATTTGTTTTTGGGTCAACTCCCAAAAGGCCTCATACTAATGAAGTGGGTGGTTAGTCTTATATTCATTGCAATTATTTCCTCAATTGCCGTTTGGGTTGCACCCCAACATTGTACACTACTTATGTGCTTTTGGCCTATAAGTGAAAATAAACACTACAATATTTACTTATTTTAAGTCAAAAGCCAAAAACCACTGAAAATAAGTGGAAACAAACGACCACTTAGTTAGGCACCGCACTCTTAGAAATTAGAATAGGCATGTGCCTTTAACGGAAGAGTCATTCTTGTGAAAAACGCGTTTTACACTAGTCTTAGTGTAAAACGTGTTTTCCACATAGAAGGGTTTTAGGCGGGCACTTTTCGACACTGTAGGAGGCAATTTCCAATATTTTCACATCATGCACTTTTTTACTTCAGAGAAGGCACTTTTTTGGCACTTGAAAAAAAAAAAAAAAAAACCAGCAGGCATGTTTTAAAACTCAAGCAGGCACTTTTTTACTTTAGAGAAGGCACTTTTTTGGCACTTAAAAAAAAAAAAAAAAAAAAACAGTAGGCATGTTTTAAAGCTCAAGCAGACACTTTTTTTACCTTAGAGAAGGCACTTTTTTTGGCACTTGAAAAAAAAAAAAAAAAAAAAAAACCCAGCAGGCATGTCAAAACATGTGCCTGCTCTAGTGTTAAAATCTGCCTGCTGTAATATTGAAAAATGCCTCCTACAGTTTCGAAAAGTGCCTGGTGAGTTTTCATAAGTTCCAGTTATTTACATCAATGCCACCGCGCCTCTCACAGCGTTCTCCACTTTTTGCGCAAGCTAATATTTACAAGTTTGCCACCGGCTTAAAAACACGTTTTACACTAAGTTAGTGTAAAACAGGTTTTTTCCCAAGATTTTGTGTTAACGGAAACATAAGGAATCATTAACATACTACCAATTGATATGTTATTTGTTATTGAACAAAAATTATGTGAGACGGTTTAAAACATGAGACGGATTTTGTTCAGAGAGTAAAATGTTTGCCCCCTTATGGGGTAGAGGTAAACTCATTTCCTCTCTCATCAAGACCCGTCTCATGTTGATGATACTGAGATATTAGACCCTGATGTAAACATAAATTAGGAGTTTATTTTGTCATCTGCCTTTTGTATAATGCTTTAGTTGTATTTGCCTATATTTGGGACTTTTACAGATCATGTTAGATTTAAGTAGAGGTTATTGAAATCACTTCTCCTTTCTCTTCCCCCAACCTGGATTACGAGTAATTGTGAAGCGTGAGTAGAGTTTAGAACATCTTCAGATCACAAAGATATTGAACATGACTTCAGACAAGGCTTAAAACAAGTTCAATACAAGTCAATTTTTGACCCGACTCATTCTACATGCTACAGATGATACTGAGAAATACACATGCCATATGCATTAGGTAGAAAACTAGAAATGCGATTTCTGGGTATCACAAAAGATAACACCAAATTCACATTCAACAAAAATTGTATGAGAAATGGCATACATTATACATTTCACAACTCACACTCTGCGGTCCATTTTTCATCTATTTAATCAAGCGAACCCAAAATCAAAACAGTAAAAAAAAAAAACACCTTAATTTTCCATGATGTTTTCTCCCAAGCTATTTTCTCCTATGTTTCTTCTATTCCTAATGGCTCACCTCCTTCCAGCCACAACCCTTTCCCAGACTCTGGTAAACTCTCCACCGGGCCCCACTATAGGGCAATGTGGGCCCATCCTACTACCATTAACCTCGTGCGCACCATTTGTACAGGGTCGAGCCCCTTTGCCCGTGCAGCAGTGTTGTGATAACTTAAATAGACTCTACATTCAGCAACCTGGTTGCCTTTGTCTATTGCTCAATGGCACGACTTTGACCTCTCTCCCGATTAACATTACTCTTGCCCGACAACTTCCACTCATTTGCAGTCTCGGAACAGGATTACCCACTTGTCCAGGTTTTGAAAATGATTTTTTTTCTTTTATCTCTCAAAATTATGTATTGGGTGCTTATTAATGTTGTTGTGTAATTTTTATTGGTTTTATGAAGGATTGCCTGTGCCATTACCTTCTACTTCACCAACTCCTCAAGTTTCCTTTGGAACAAACAATTCTACTATCAATGGTAAGCAAGCTATAAGTCCTACGAAATGGGGTTAAGGATGTTAAAATTGTCATAATTTTTTTTTTTTATTCAAAGTTGAATCAAACTGTAAAAGAACATTCAACTTTGTTATTCTTGGTGTTTTTCCGGGAAGCAGGGTATACTAATTATTTTTCTATGGTCCTGTAAAAGAAAAATCCATATTACATTTATCTTGTCATAATCCTCTGTTTTTGTGGGTATTTTTCAGCTTCGCCAATGGTCACACTGACACCAAGACCAAATGCTATGGGATTTGGGTTTCTCCCTAGTGCTGGAATGAAGTTTCAGCCAAAGTGTTCTTTTTTGGTGGTGGTTCTAATGGTAGCAGGAGCTGCATATTAAGTTCATAATTGAGCTTATTTTTCTTTTTAGTGGACCGCTTATCTTATCGTAGTTGTAGTTTGTTTATGATAGTTTAAGCCGTTTAATCGGTGTAAGGGAACAATTTATAGACTTGAATTATGGATTTGTAGGTTAACTTGATTTGTTATGAATAAGTGCCTAGGTATTTATGTCTTATCAAAACATCTATAATTTTCTGAATTATCAAACGCTAAATCAAAGATGCAAAATGGAAGGAAGTAATTTAGGTAAGAAATGTGATTCATCTCAAACAACTATCAACTAGGCTAAGAAAGAAAAGAAAAGAAAAGAAAAGAAAAGAAAAGAAAAAAAAACTCCCTCTGTCCCGGAAAAAGATAATCACACTTAGACTCTCTTGGTCAACTAAATTGAAATTTGCCCATAATTTAATGAAAATCCAATTATACATATTCGATTGTTATTGTTTTACCATTAGGAATACTATCAATAACAATTGTTTGAATTGCGTAGGGAGGATGATTGGAATTTATTTATAATATGGTTCAACCCATGAAACTCAAAGTGGGACTATCTTTCTGAGGGGGGCGGGGGAGGAGAAGAACATACGGATAACAAAAACTCCACACGGATAACAAAAACTCCACACGGTAATATGGAAAAACAGTTCAACAGGACCTTAATCCACATCTGCTATAGATAGCTGCAAAAGATGGATTCACAGCTACTAATCACTACAAATATACTCAACTTAGATTAAAATACAGGACAACTTCTAAAGAATAAAAATTAAATGAGCAAACTAACTATTGTACAGAGACAAAACTAACATGTAATTTTTCATTCACACAAAACTTGTAAATATCATAGCTATTCGGGAAGTTTGTTGTACAAGAAAGTGGAAAAAGATTCGAATAAGTTACATTACCTTAAAGGAAACTATCCTTTGAAGCTGGATTGTTTCTTTGAATACCCCGTCCCCAGAGGTAGGAGACCCGGATATTCAATTTGGAATAGCTGGCTATTCCAAACTTGGTGCCTCCTCAGTGGGATTAGACTCGAAAACATCTGAATTAGATGCCTCTGGTTCTTCTAAAACATCTCGTGACTGAATTGATTCCTTGTATGCAGGAGTCTCCTTAAAGTCCGTTGCTCCTTCATTATAAGTGGCCACTGCAATCCCAGCTGAGACTATCTGTCAACAGAAGAACTAAGCATCAGTTTCATAATCATTAATCACTGGTCGACAGTAAATTAAATGAAAAAAATAAACATAAATTATTAACCAAGAACTGCCTCTCTTTTTGGCAGAAATTCGCAAGACTAAAAAGCTAATGAACTGAAGCATATCAGAATATCTGAAAAGATGTATTATCCAATATCAAATAGTTCAATTCTACTATATCATTTTGAGCCTTGTGCACTAGATCCATACCTTCCGTTAAGCATAAACCCCCAATAATTAACGAGATATCCACACACACACACAAAAAAAAAGCCTTCGATGCTACATGAACATTAGACCATTTTCCTAGAAGTTGATGTTCGATGGGAACGGTTCTGCCACACATGCTATATTACGTTAACTAAAATACCTTAATAATCAATGACTATCTTTGTTGTTCTATGCCTAATCAGACTTTAGATATGTCAAGGTATACTCTTTGGTTCTAATTCATATCAATTGTGATATTACAAGCCAGGCTATGATTCTCTCATGTGTCGGCAAGTCCAAGACACCCCCCCTGGTAGTTGGTTCTAGGAGGAACATTGAAATCATCAAGGGTGGTATGGAAACCAATCTCCTGCCAACTTTTCAAAAACTGTACAAAGAGTTGAAGCTGCAATTCAGGTTATATTATACGATGATATAAAGCGATTGGAACGATAGACATATTTCTATCCCAAAGTAAATTGACTCAATGATAAGTGGACTTATTACGTTTAGAATTACAAATACTTACATTTGGGCCAACAAAGAGGCAAAGAACTATTTGGCAATGTATATATTGCTCGATATTGTAACTTTTGATTTCCTGGGCCAGCAACTGAGTTATGTAGAGGAATAGGAAGGTCCTTCGGAATTTGGGTGTAGTGTGAGATGGTTATTAAAAATAGATTTAGTCTTCAGTTAGTTGTTTAGGCCTGCAACGAAGTTTCTATAGGAGGTCAATTTCAGATTTTTCTATAAGAAATCTTTGCAAAAGCTCACAAGATAAAGGGACTTGAATCCTCCATTGAGTCCCTATGAATGATGACATTACATCAAGGCCATAGAACAATTCAATGGTCCCAAAAGTCATGCCTTCTTTCAATATTTTTGCTTGCATAAGTGCGTTATCAAACATTAGGTAGAAGTTGTAAGTTGTAACCTAAAGAATTTCTCATGAGTCATGATACAATAGTCCACACTTTCATCTTGGGAATCGAAGCGAAAATCTTCAAGGGGACAAGAATAACGAACTGATGCCGTCATCCCACAATTGTGAAACATTCAGGAAACCTATTAGGCCATCAAAATTCAAATAACGATATATGTATGAGTAGATAAGCTGAATACTATGAAGTGAATGATCAATCTAGAAGGACCTCATATCGAAGTCAATCTACTAAATTTGGGTATTTATCACTACTCAAGTGGAAATCGAACTAAACATTAGAAATCCTAAAAATTCAAAACTCATTAAGGGTATTACGCCTATTAAATCAATCATTCATTAGAGTTAAATCATTTCTAATTCAATCTACTTATTGGGTATTTATAATAATCCCAACATTAAACCAAACAATTCTGAGTTAATCAGTAAAACAAATCATAAATTCAAACATAATAAGGGTGTTATAACCACTAAATCAATCAAACACATTGGAGATAAGGATTATCCAGAATAATTACCGCGAAAAGGATACCGAAAGCCCACATATACTGTATAAAGAAACCCAAACCATCCCACTGAGGCCCTTCCCAGAAATCAGGCTCTTCCCCTGGAAGCTCCGGCAAGAAATACCCTTCAAAAGTCTCCTCCTCAGCTCCGGCAGACCGAGAGCCACCACCTAAACCATCTTCACCCCCTTCTTTGGTTGAGGTTGAACCACCTCTCTTCTCGAATTTCCCAGTTCTGCTGGTCTTCTTACTAGCTGAAACTATGTGAAGAGTAGTTCTTGAAGGGGGAAAAGACAAAGATGGGTTAGTGAGGAAATGGGTTGGAGTTGGACGGCGGAGATTGGTGGTGGCGGCGGTGGGGGTATTGCAGGGGACGGCGAGAGCCATTGGAGATGTTCCGCTCTGCCTCTGCTTCTATTGGAGTGTGGTATTATCGGATATTTTTCTGTGGATAAGGGGAATAACGGATAGTCACATTACCCGCCCCGTTTTACATCGCTCCCTCCCTCTGTCCCAATGTAAGAGTCAAAAATTTTAAAAAAGTGCAACTTAAAAGTCAAAATCTAAAAATAGAAAGTGGGTTTTATATGCCATACTCACAACAATTATCCATTAACTCTTCTCTACCTTATTTTCTCTCTCCTACATAACTATCAACACTCACAACACATCATATTTTCTTTAATTCTTAAACTCAAAAGTTTTTTGACTCTTAAGTTGGGACGGGGGAGTATTTCTTTTGCATTTTTTCCTCCCATTTTGTTCTTCTGGTTTTTTTTTCCTTTTAATATTATGATTGTGAGAGTACCACACTAAGAGCATCCACAGTGGATTCAACACCATTTTCCATTCAACACCCATTTTATCACTCCACATCATCTTCTCTCTCTTCCAACTAATCCATTCAACACTCATTCAACTTTTAACCCTACAATGGTTTGTTTAATCCCTCATTCAACACTTTTCCCACTCATCATCCTATACATCACCACATAAATTTATTTATTTTTTAATGATTAGTGTTGAAATGGTTATTTATTGGGATCCACTTCAAGAAAAAGGTGTTTTTTTTTTTGTCGAAATACAATGAAACTTACGTCAATTTAAAGAGGAAAAAAAATAGGATTTTTGGTGTAAAAAAAAAACATTTTCTGTGAAATAATTGAGCTCAAATAATTGGGATAAAAGAAAATAATTCGAAAATATCGTCAGCCAATCACAGCTAGACACGTGGACCAACCAGGGGAAAAAAAGGGTCGCCGATGCGCTTAACGAGCCCTTGTCCGCACGTGCATTACACGCGCCAAGTAGGGCCACTCTTTGGCCGCCGTGTGTCCAAACCGGCTGACACTTTCTCCATTCAACGAGTGTTGAATCCATTCAACACTTTCTTCATTCAACCCCCCATTCAACCAACCATTGTAGCCATTAAACCCTTCCTTTTTTGTTTAACCCCATTCAACACCATTGTTAAACAACCATTGTACATGTAATAGACTCCGTCACACTCCTCTCAAAATAAATACTCTATCCGTTTTAAATTCATTTTAATTTTAACTAGTAGGTAACCCGTGCTCCGCACGGGAATCTATTCCGTTAATGTTTTTGTCATTTTTTGATGTTTTTAATTGATAAATTAACATAATAATTTTATTTGAAAATATATGTATATTTTAAATTAATCAAAACATTTTCATAGCTTTGGTTGTACATAGTTGTAATAAATATGTTTTTTTAATTAATTTAGAAGTATATTTAAGTTTGTTGTATGAATATTTAAAAAACTTAATGGTATTAATAGTATTATTAACATATATATTAACTATTATGATTAAATAGTATAATTAATATTAATAGTTAATATAAATTATAACAATTATGATTAATGAATACTATTAATAATAATAATTAACTTATATAGTAACTATTATAGTTAACAATTATATTTAACTATTATAATTAAATAATACTATTAATAGTATTAGTTAGTTATAATGGTTAAATATCACTCTCTCCGTCCCGAAGTAAGAGTCCTACCTCCTATTTGCACGAAAATTAAGAAATGATGGAAGTAAAGTAAGTGTTGTGAGTGTAAAAGTAAATTAGGAGAGAGAATGAATGGGAGGGAATAATAAGTTGATTGGTTTTGTGTTAATTTTTTAGTAATAATTAAAATAATTATTATAATTAACTAATATTATTAATTGTACTTATTAACATATATAATAACTATTATTATTCACTAACAATACTAATAGTTATAATTAACCTCTATATTAACTATTATAATTAATTAATACTCCCTACGCCTTAGAGTAAGAGTCTTATCTTGTTTGTGCACACTTATTAAATACACAATAGAAAATTGGTAAACATTGCAAATGTGTTGAGGGTATAATTGTCCAAAACACTATTAATTCTTTCTCATCATTTGTCCTTTTAGGAAATAGACTTTTAGTGGACGTACAAAAATAGAAAGTATGACTCTTACTCTCGAACGGAGCGAGTACTATTAATATTAAATATTAACATTTATTGTATAATGATTAACTAATACTATTAATAATAATAGTTAACTTATATAGTAACTATTATGATTAACTAATAATACTATTAATAGTAATAATTAATATATATAGTAACTATTATGATTAACTAATACTATTAATAGTAATTTTTTTATTTAATAGTTAATTATAATAGTTAAATATAAATTGGGACACACCAAAAAGGAAAGTAAGAACTTTAAACTGGGACGGAGGGAATAATAATAATTATAATAATAAATTAATATTATTATTAGTAATAGTTAATTGATATAGTAACTATTTTGATTAATTAATATTAAAAATTAATATTTAACTTATATAATAACTATTATAATTAACTAATACTCTTACTATTAATAGTTAACTGTTATTTGCTTAATACCATTAGCTAATACTATTAGTTACTACATAAGATAACTATTATAATAGCTATTACTAATAATAGTAATAGTTAACTAATATAGTTAACTATAATAATAACTATTACTAATAAGAGTAATAGTTAACTATAATGGTTAACTATTATAGTTAACTATTACTAATAATAGTAATAGTTACTATAATAGTTAACTATTATAGTTACCCTTTATAGTAACTATTATTATTAGCTAATATTATTAGCTAATGAAAAGAAAATGAAAAGTCACTTATTTATTAGTATATTGCAGTGTTCTAAAAATCGCTAGGCGGCGGAGCTGGGCCTAGCGCCTAGAGGCCTAGGCGGGGCCTAGAAATAAGCACATTTTTTTATTTTTTATATATAAATTTACTACCTCCGTTACAATTTAAGGTTCTTAGTTTGTCCCAGATTAAGGTTCTTAGTTTTTTAGAGGCTTATTTGAAGGAACTTGAGCAAGCTATGAAAATTTTAAAACTTGTTATTGGTACACCATTATAAATACTATCAATAACAACTTTTAGATCTTCATTATGATAACTAGATTGACCAATAATTATTGCTCAAGGTTCCTTCAGAGAAACATCAAAAAAAACTAAGAACCTTAAACTGGGACGGAGGGAGTATATATTTATCCAAAAAATAGTGCCACTTATTTTTATTATTTGTTAAAAAATAATATTTTTCTTAATTAAAAAAATAAATCATAATTGAGAGTAACTTGAAATGCTTCTAAATGAAATGTATACATTGTAACATTGACACCCTAACCTATACCCATTAACACATCTTTACAATTACAGCCCAAGTTAATTTCTCCTCTACACCAAAATTTGGCCCAGCCCGTTTTTATCTATTTTAACTTTTTAAGGAAACCTTAACCCCAAAAAAACAACAACCCTCTTTTCTCTCATTTCACTTCTCTTCTTTCCTCTCAGTCACAAATGGCGCCGCCTCATCATCACCAGCCAACCCCCCCCCCCAAAAAAAAAAAAAAAACTTCTTACACTAGTTCTCTCCAGTCTCCACAATAACCCACCTCTACCACGACTCCACCGCACCACGGCTCCGCCACCCCTTCCCGTGTCAGTCATCTCCTCCGACCACCCCAACGTCGTCTCCACAGTCCACATTTCTTTCTCCTTCTGTCAACTCCGCCCTAAGCGAGTAAAAAAAAAAAATCAAAAGTCAGCCGCTTGTCGGATCTCCGCGACGCCTATCACGCCTGAGCCGCCTCGCCACCTGAACCGCCTAGCTCCGCCTTGCCCGCCTAACGCCGAATTGCTCCGATTTGAAGGAAATCGCGGCGGAAGGACACCGACTAGCGCCTAGGCGGCCGCCTAGGCCGATTTTTAGAATACTGGTATATTGTTGATGTGGCTTCTCCAAATGCAAGCTTTCTCCATTGTTTGTCTACATGTCAATACCATAGCTCTTTTGGCCAACTTTAATATATATATATATATAGATTTTATCTGACTTTACAATTGAAAATACTGAGAAGAAGTAACTATCTAGCCTCATATGTTTCTATCCAAGTCGAATTGCATCAATTGATTGCTCTTTATGAGTTTTTTATGGGTTAATTTTATGGTTCACTCATGACTTTTAGATGCATTTCACCTCTTCTTAATATTTGATTCTTTTGATTTCAAAAAAAAAAAAAAAAATTGATTCTTTTAGTGTTTCGTTCTATCAACTTTCTCTAAACTAAATACTCTCTTCCTCTGTTCCTATTTAAAGTTCTTATTTTATTTTATTTTTAGTTTGTTCCAATTTAAAGATCTTACTTTACTTTATTACCTAATTTATAAATGTTGGAAATATTGATATAGGGTGCTCTTTGAGTGAGTCCACTTGTTGGTTCTCAAAGCGATTGACCGAAGTCAATGTTCGTATATTTAAGGTGGGTTTCAAGGATATGATTATAGATTGGGATATTTCCATTTATGGTAAAATCCATAGATCAAATACTTATACTTTAAAATTATTCCTGTTTGAAGATAAGAAAAATACTTTATACTTTGTTTCAATATTTTGGGTTAATTGTAAGAGGTGGACTGCTGTGCGACGGTCGCACGCAGTGCAACCGTTTCCCGCCAAATTCATTTTTCCCCCTGCCATTTTTTGCTTGCCAGCAAAAGTAACACTTTTTTCTCATATGTAACAACTTTTGTTTTCAAAAATTTACCACAATTTTGCTGAAATAAATTAAAGATAACATAAGATTGACAACTAAACTAATGTAACATTTTATAATAAATGAATGTAACATTTTTTCTCTCAATTGTAACACGTTTTACATTCAATTGAAACGCAAAACCGATTATATACATGATTTTTTACTTTTTTTAAAAAAAAAAATAACATTCAACCTATAAACTGTTACATTCATCTATATAACATATTACAATCATATATGCACTGTGTTACATTCAATTATTACTTTTTCTAATCACAAAAATTATTTATATTATTTGCAAAACTGTTGTTACATCTTACAATAAAAGTGTTAGTTTTTTAAGACCAAACTGTTACTTTCTTCATAAGAAAGTGTTACATTTTATTATGACGAGCAGAAAAGTGTTACTTTTGTAAGATAAAACTATTACTTTTAGCATAAAAGAGTGTTACATCTCAGAAGACAAGCAGCTCAATTTTTTTGTGTGTTAAAAATTATGTTTTTTTAAAAAAAAAAATCAAACCATATCATGACTTATGTAGTTTTGTTCGTTTCGTCGAAACGAACACAACGGTATTTTTTTTTCTGACTTATAAATCTCAAGATATAGCATTTTGAAGTTATTGGAGTTTTTTTAAGGAAGGACACGTGTCACGATCTGATAAAGGGGTGAGTGGATCCAAGCGGTCGGCTGCAGCAGAAGAGATTAAAGTGAGAAGCAGTGGAACCAAACCTGGAGAAGGAAAACGGTCGCATCTGACGGAAGTTTTTGCCTAATTGTGCGACCGTCTGACGGAAGTTTTTGCTTAATTGTAATCCAATATAATTTAAGTAAAGTATTTTTTGTCTTTTTTTATTGTGGAATAATTTATTTATTTGTATAAGAATTAATTTATAAGTATATTTAATTTAACTTAATTAATTAGTCCGTAAATTAATGGATTGGTTTGGTAGTTGGACTCAAGAAGTCAAAACCCATTTTGTAAAGTAATACACGCCTAACTAGTTTGTTAGTTGGTGTTTGACTTGGACTAATTTTACAATGAATAAAAGAATCGTAAGACCATGTACAATGGTCCAACCCCAAAAAATAATTCAACTACCCTAATATTACTTCACCTCATCTTTTCTTTCCATCCACTTAATCATTCAATAGGCTTTGACCAATAAGTCCCTCAGCCAAATAAAAACTACCAATAAGGACTGATATTTACAAAACCCCCCAAAAAGTCCCTGGACCATCTCGACCTTCTAATTTGGCGCTGATAAAAACGAAATTATTAAACTAACCTTTGACTTGTTGCCCGTATAAAATGAAAGGTTCATTTTCATATAGGTAAACACGACATTCTTTTTCTCTCGACCGTTTCTCTCTCTTCTTTCGACGGTGCAGCTCGGAGACACAATCGAGTTCCGATCAAAATCAACCGTGAAAATCGAAGGTAATGTACTTCTATTCATCTATTTTCAAGTTTATTTCAATATTTTGTTTTGATTTCGCGGTTTTTGAAGAAGATTGATGGATTTCACTGTTTTCGAACTAGGTTTTGTTGTTTATTTTGGGTTTTTGTTTGATTTTTGCTTAAAATAACTGATAAACTTCAAAATATGTGTTATACCTCAACGATTTTGAATTTTATTTCTCATTTATGGACGATTTCACTGTTTTCTAAAAAGGTTTTGTTGTTTATTTTGGGTTTTTGTTTGATTTTTGCTTAAAATAACTGATAAACTTCAAAATATGTGTTATACCTCAACGATTTTGAATTTTATTTCTCATTTATGGCCGATTTCACTGTTTTCGAAAAAGGTTTTGTTGTTTATTTTGGGTTTTTGTTTGATTTTTGCTTAAAATAACTGATAAACTTCAAAATATGTGTTATACCTCAACGATTTTGAATTTTATTTCTCATTTATGGCCGATTTCACTGTTTTCGAACTAGATTTTAAGATTTCTCAGTTTTTAGTGGGCTTATGTGTTATAGGTTTCTCAGTTGTTCAACATTTCCACACATACAAATGGTTTTATCAGTTATTGTGCTTGTTGTTTTTTATCAGTTATTGTGTTTGCATATAACTGTGTTGTATGTTTATCAGTTACTGTTGGTTTTTTTTTTAATCAAAATGCATCTTATGTTTCTCAGTTGCTACTGTATTGTAGATTTCTCAGTTTTTAGTGGGCTTATGTGTTAATGTGTTATAGGTTTCTCAGTTGTTCAACCTTTCCACACATACAAATGGTTTTATCAGTTATTGTACTTGTTGTTTTTTATCGGTTATTGTGTTTGCATATAACTGTGTTGTATGTTTATCAGTTACTGTTGGTTTTTTTTTTTAATCAAAATGCATCTTATGTTTCCCAGTTGCTACTGTATTGTAGATTTCTCAGTTGTTAGTGGGCTTATGTGTTAATGTGTTATAGGTTTCTCAGTTGTTCAACATTTCCATACATACAAATGGTTTTATCAGTTATTGTGCTTGTTGTTTTTTATCAGTTATTGTGTTTGCATAACTGTATTGTATGTTTATCAGTTATTGTGTTTCCATACATACATTGCCGATTTCACTGTTTTCGAACTAGGTTTTGTTGGTTTTTTTTTTTTATCAAAATGCATCTTATGTTTCTCAGCTGCTACTGTATTGTAGATTTATCAGTTAGATTTTAAGATTTCTCAGTTGTTCATCATTGTTTTTGTTTTTTTTTTTTGTGATTATAGATGACTAAGAAAAAATTGGCAAAGAAGAAGGGTTCAACCGGGGGAAAGTCAAAAGGTAAAGAAGTAGTTAAATCAACTAAGGCTAAATCAGCAATAGAGAGGAACAAAAACTCTTCGTTTCGTTCAAATATATAAGCCACATTGAAACTGCTAAAAAAGCTGCAGTTAAAAGACCATCATATTGAGAAATTGAAGCTCTGTCCGTTTTTTAACTTTTTTGAGGCACTGAACAACCACCAGGATATCAAAATTAGGAAGTCAGATATGGCAAGTGTGGACATCATTAGGTGCTATGACCCTCAAACAAATAAATTCAAGCTTGGTAATACTCATCTTGCTTTGACTGTTCATGATGTGTCTGTGATATTTGCGATCAAATCTAGGGATAAGAAAATGAATATTAAGATGAAAGGATGTGTAGCGGAGACATTTGAACTGGTTCAAAGGCGATTCATAGTTAATAATAAACCGACAACAATCACAGTAAACACAGTAAAAGATTTGTTGGAGGAACTGTGTACAAGTGATAAAGAAGAGGATATTGAGGATGTGGTCAGGTTGTTAACAATGTTTGCAATGGCGACATTGTTCTTTGCTAGCAAGGGTACGTACATATCTGCTGCATTTATTTACTAAGTGGAGAAGATAGAAAGTATGAAGGACTTCAGTTGTTAGTGGGCTTATGTGTTAATGTGTTATAGGTTTCTCAGTTGTTCAATATTTCCATACATACAAATGGTTTTATCAGTTATTGTGCTTGTTGTTTTTTATCAGTTATTGTGTTTGCATAACTGTGTTGTATGTTTATCAGTTATTGTGTTTCCATACATACATTGCCGATTTCACTGTTTTCGAACTAGGTTTTGTTGGTTTTTTTTTTTTTTTTTTTTTTATCAAAATGCATCTTATGTTTCTCAGCTGCTACTGTATTGTAGATTTATCAGTTAGATTTTAGATTTCTCAGTTGTTCATCATTGTTTTTGTTTTTTTTGTGATTATAGATGACTAAGAAAAAATTGGCAAAGAAGAAGGGTTCAACCGGGGGAAAGTCAAAAGGTAAAGAAGTAGTTAAAGCAACTAAGGCTAAATCCGCAATAGAGAGGAACAAAAACTCTTCGTTTCGTTCAAATATAGAAGCTAGATTGAAACTGCTAAAAAAGCTGCAGTTAAAAGACCATCATATTGAGAAATTGAAGCTCTGTCCGTTTTTCACCTTTTTTAAGGCACTGAACAACCACCAGGATATCAAAATTAGTAAGTCAGATATGGCAAGTGTGGACATCATTAGGTGCTATGACCCTCAAACAAATAAATTCAAGCTTGGTAGTACTCATCTTGCTTTGACTGTTCATGATGTGTCTGTGATATTTGGGATCAAATCTGGGGATAAGAAAATGAATATTAAGATGAAAGGATGTGTAGCGGAGACATTTGAACTGGTTCAAAGGCGATTCATAGTTAATAATAAACCGACAACAATCACAGTAAACACAGTAAAAGATTTGTTGGAGGAACTGTGTACAAGTGATAAAGAAGAAGATATTGAGGATGTGGTAAGGTTGTTAACAATGTTTGCAATGGCGACATTGTTCTTTGCTAGCAAGGGTACGTACATATCTGCTGCATTTATTTACTACGTGGAGAAGATAGAAAGTATGAAGGACTTCAGTTGTTAGTGGGCTTATGTGTTAATGTGTTATAGGTTTCTCAGTTGTTCAACATTTCCTTACATACAAATGGTTTTATCAGTTATTGTGCTTGTTGTTTTTTATCAGTTATTGTGTTTGCATAACTGTGTTGTATGTTTATCAGTTATTGTGTTTCCATACATACATTGCCGATTTCACTGTTTTCGAACTAGGTTTTGTTGGTTTTTTTTTTTTTTATCAAAATGCATCTTATGTTTCTCAGCTGCTACTGTATTGTAGATTTATCAGTTAGATTTTAAGATTTCTCAGTTGTTCATCATTGTTTTTGTTTTTTTTTGTGATTATAGATGACTAAGAAAAAATTGGCAAAGAAGAAGGGTTCAACCGGGGGAAAGTCAAAAGGTAAATAAGTAGTTAAAGCAACTAAGGCTAAATCAGCAATAGAGAGGAACAAAAACTCTTCGTTTCGTTCAAATATAGAAGCCACATTGAAACTGCTAAAAAAGCTGCAGTTAAAAGACCATCATATTGAGAAATTGAAGCTCTGTCCGTTTTTCAACTTTTTTAAGGCACTGAACAACCACCGGGATATCAAAATTAGGAAGTCAGATATGGCAAGTGTGGACATCATTAGGTGCTATGACCCTTAAACAAATAAATTCAAGCTTGGTAGTACTCATCTTGCTTTGACTGTTCATGATGTGTCTGTGATATTTGGGAGCAAATCTGGGGATAAGAAAATGAATATTAAGATGAAAGGATGTGTAGCGGAGACATTTGAACTGGTTCAAAGGCGATTCATAGTTAATAATAAACCGACAACAATCACAGTAAACACAGTAAAAGATTTGTTGGAGGAACTGTGTACAAGTGATAAAGAAGAAGATATTGAGGATGTGGTAAGGTTGTTAACAATGTTTGCAATGGCGACATTGTTCTTTGCTAGCAAGGGTACGTACATATCTGCTGCATTTATTTACTACGTGGAGAAGATAGAAAGTATGAAGGACTTCAACTGGGCTCAAGAAATTCTTGAAAATCTGATGAAATCGATTAGGAAACACTACCAACAGCCACAGCGAGTGTCCGGTTGTGTTTCTTTGTTATCAGTAAGTCATATATGATTTTTTTCTTCTCTTATTATGATTTTTATATATCCATAGAAAATTGCTACATACTAATTTTTAACTATTGATGCAGTATTGGTACAGTGAATACACCAACACAGTGGAACCAAAAAGGGAACTCATTCCAAGATTCATGAAGTGGGATTTGCCGAAGAGGATTGAAAATTTCAAAGAGATGTTGATTGACATATGGCAAAAGGGGAATGTGAGTTATACTATTCTTCTTTTGATTATTTAGAAGCCAATTTCTCGGTTTAACATCAGAATTATTAGTTGAGAATTCTACTTATCAGTTATTTTTGTGCTTAATATTTGCTTAGTCTTCACTTAGTGTTATTGAACATAAACTGGGATGTGCATTCACCATTTTTTGTTAAATAACTGTCTAGTGACTTTGGCATTTAAAAAATCCTAAGAACTGTGTATTGATTTTAAATAACTATGTAGTATGTTTAAAGTTGAGAAATACAATTTTCAGTTGTTAATCTTATTTCGCGGACAACCCAAACTAAATCATTTACTTTGAATTATTGACCTTTTTTTATAGATGAAAGCTGATGCATTAGTTTTGACAATTGAAGAAGAAGAGATGCTAGGTGTAAGAAGGAACAATGATGATCTCCCTGATGATGTGGACCTTTTGGGAAATGGATATGAAGAAGGAACTGAAAATAATAATGAGGGAGAGGAGGAACTGAAACAGACAGGTTCTGTAGATAGTGAAAGAACCTTATCTATCAATATGACTCAATATCAAGCAAGTCCAATTCAAATATCTGAGTCTCATACTCCAGTTCACAAATCTAAACCAACTCCAATTCAAATATCTGAGTCTCATACTCCAGTTCACAAATCTAAACCAAGAACTCCGTTATTGCTGTTGATGGAAGAAGAGGTTGATGAAATAGTGACAACAACTTTGGATCACGTGAATAGAGTAATGGGACTTGAAGGATTGAATTTTGACAAAGAAGAGATGCAAAAGGAGAATGAAAAACTGAAGAAGGAAAGAGAGAAAATTGTGAAAGAGAATGATAGGTTGGAAAGTGAAAATGAGGAGGTTTTACAAGAAAAGCTTGCATTGGAAGCTGAAAAGGAGCATCTTATAAAACAACTCAGTGTTGCAACTGCAAGGATCAAACAACTGGAAGAAGAGAAGAACAACAGTGAGATTGCTCACCACAAACAACTTAAGGAATTACATGCCAAGCATACAGCCCATGTAGCAAAATTGGAATCAGAAGCCTCTACTTTAGCACTGGATAGTGAAGATTAAATGGGAAAACTGAATGAAAAGGATGAACTTATGAAAGAACTTTATGAAAGAATTGGCATGTTGCAAGCTGAATTAAATGAAGCAGAATTTGAAAGGCAGGATAAGGATTTACCTCAAAAGGGAAAAGCAATTGGTGTAACAGGATCAATGTGTTGGGTTTCGAAGTAACATGCGCAGCGGAATTAAGCATTTAAAATTTATGAAACCCAAAGCCTATAGATCCATTCATATGATTAAGTCAAATACAACATAATGAATACTAGAATACTAACCCTTGATGCCTTTGATTTTGCAACTTTGAATTCGAGGGAGGCTTGAAATCTTGATCACGAACAAAGCAAGAATCACGAACTATGAAGATGATAAGTTTCACCCTCTAGCGGTATCCACACCACGAACGAATATCAAGAACACTTGATCTTGGTTGCTAGACCAAATTATGAAACACGCTTTCACAATTGTAAGAACTATATGGAATTATGAATATTCTTGTTCTTCACTTTTGGGATCTTAGAACAAGAAAATTAACATCTCAAAACCTTATGGAGGGACTCACAACAACATGTCTAATGGCTGTAAAAAGAATCCTTAAATAGGTCCTAATCCTTAACCCTTAAGGACATAGGAAACCTAAATCCCGTTACCAAATTAGGCAACAAGGAATTCTGGCCGACTTGACTGGCATGGTCGTGCCCTACAATCTGGCACGGTCGTGCCATCTAGTCCGCGCGAATTCCCCAGCCGCCCATTTTCGGCACGGTCATGCTTGGTAATTTGGCACGGTCGTGCCAATCATGTCGACAGGTTTGCCTTGGTTTGGATTTATGGCACGACCGTGCCATTTTAAGGCGCACGACCGTGCCAGAGCCAAACACTGATATTTTTCTATAATTCTCATTTAGTCCTTTACGATTCGTTCTATTTGTGTGTGACCCTCTAGGATTACACTAAGTTGGCAATGAGCCCAAACATGAACCCATAAGATATGATTAGGTTCTAGCAAACCGTCATACCTACCCAAATAGTGTAACTAGATACAAGTTCGCATTCCTTTTAGAACATGTCACAATCCCTTTGTCCACGATGTCATTGAACACAAGTCATGGTCAACAAGTCAACTTGTATTGTTCAATACTTTCTCGATTCCGAATATGTTGATAATCCAAATGATATTGATCCAATCAATCCATTTGAGTTTGGCCAAACATTTCACCAACATCATTCCTTCGAGGGGCCCAAGCTTGACATCTCTCCGAAGAGGGACAAATCCATTTAGCTTATTATTCTTCCCTACGTGAATCCAATCATGCCAATCATACACTTTATAACTACCGTGTTAAGGCAGCGTTTGAATATGTCAAACATAATCTTCATCAAGTGGAAGACTATAATAACTTCATGTCTAAGGATTCAAATGGCATAACTAATATGAGATTTATATATGACATCGACCATGACATAAATCTCATACCGCGGGTCATGTCCAGTACCTTGTTCCAAACAAGTACCCATAAATCTAACATGATCATCCCATGATCATTTAGCCTTTATACTAGTGCTTAAAAAGCTCTAGGGACGGAGATTATTATAAGCAAACACGAGCCATAATAATAATCTTTTTATCTCTTTATTATTATGAATAAAATGATAACTTATACAACGTTTAACAAATGTGCCTAGGGCACCAAAACCAACAATCTCCCACTTGCCCTAGGCCCAATTCCCTAGGTATCCAATACCCATGGACCCAACATGACCATCATGTTGGCTTGTGGAAGTTCCTTTGTTAGCGTGTCCGCAACGTTATCATTACTTGGTACTTTGCATATATTTACTTCTTCCTTATCAACGATTTCTCGAACGATAAGAAAACGCCTAAGTATGTGTTTGGATTTAGGATGTGCTCTTGGTTCCTTTGCTTGATCAATAGCACCACTATCATTACTAACAAGGTCTATTGGTTTTAGCAATACTAGGAACCATCTCAAGTTCACCAATGAACTTCTTAATCCAAACAGCTTCCTTTGCAGCATCCAATGCGGCTATATACTTAGATTTAGTCGCAGAATTAGTGACTGTACTCTACTTGGAACCATTCCAACTTACAGTTCCACTATTTGACATATACAAAAAAAAAAAACTGATTGCGATCTATTATCATCTTTGTTGGTTTGGAAGCATGCATCCGAGATCATTTTCCATACCTTCATAGATCATAAACGAATCTTTAGTCCTTCTAAAGTACTTTAAGACTCGCTCTCATAGCCATCCAGTGAATCTCACCGGTGTCGGATTGATATCTACTCGTTATGCTCCAAGCATTAGATATATCCGGCTTAGTACTTATCATGGCATCATGGATCCAATTGCCGAAGCAAATGACATCTCATTCATTTTCTCATGCTCATCTTTTGTCTTTAGGACATTGAGTCTTGCTTAGAGGAAATCCATGTAACATTGACAAATGTCCTCTCTTAGAATTTTCCTTGCGGAATCTTCTTATGACTTTGTCAATGTATGTACATTGGCTTTAAACCATTTAGCTTCCTTGATCTATCTCTATAGATCTTAATGCCAATGACTTATGCGGCTTCATCCATATTCTTCATTGCGAAACACTTTCTTAACCAAATCTTTACAGATTAAAATGTAGGAATGTCATTTCCAATGAGCAATATGTCATCCACATATTAGATAAGGAATAGCACCATGCTCCCACTAATCTTCTTGTATATACAAGATTCATCTTCGTTCTTGATCAAGCCAAGCTCTATGACTTATCAAAACGGAGATCTCATCTCCAAAAAGCTTGCTTCAATCCATCCAATGAATCTTCGCAACTTTCATACCTTTTGGAATTTTCTTGACTATCAAAACCTTTAGGTTGTATCCAATACATCCTTAAGTGAGTTCCTGTTGAGGAACGCTTGTTTTGACATCATTTTGTCAAATTTCACATTCCAAATATGAACATGTGACTATGAAAATTCTAATAAGTTTCTTGCTACCCATGTAAGTCTTTCTCCAAGAAAAGTCATTCATCTCCTTTGGTTTTTACACCTTAGGTTAGAATGATCAAGTTCCAAACTTGATTACTATACATGAATTGCCTTTTAGATTTTATGACTCCAAGCCATTAATCTAAATGTGGAGTTGATATTGCATCTTTGATAGGTGGTAAATACTTCATTCTAAATGAACTTTACCTCAATACTTTCTATCTCGAAATATCCAATATTTCTTCTAATAGATTGTATTTTATCATGTGTGCAAGTACTTGTATATCTTGAACGGATTTTCACAACCCCTTGTGAAAACTTGTTCAACTTCCATCTCAGGTTAAAATATATTTTCTAGGTCTCGAACCATTCGAGATACATTTTACTCCCACTGATTCTTTTAGAGATAAACCACTTATTTAGAAAAGTATCATCATAGTCAACAAACCATTTGTTTCTTATGAGTAAAATTATTATCCTCAAGTTTCCTTAGGATATCCCATGAAAGTATATTTATTAGATTTAAATGTGAGTGTGTCCCAGACAACTCCTTTCAAAAAGGATCTCACCATCTTAAATCTTTATGAAAGACAAACCAAGTTTTCTTTCACCATTTAACCTCTCTTGATAGAATTCAGATTTGTATAATCATAGCGGTTTTAAATACATAACCCCAAAATGAATAATGGAAGATCACTTTGACTTTGTCATCCAACGAACCGTATCCAATAAGGTTCTTATACTTCCACGCAGACATATCATTTGATATTCTTAGTGAAGTTAATTTGTGAAACCATTTCACAACTTTAATGATGACTGTCAAATTCTTGGTTTAATTATTCATCATCATGATCCAATCATAATTTTTGAATAGTTTTACCAAGTATAACCAAAATTCTCTTTTAGCATTTTTTCTTAATGCACCATACACATCGAAATGTATTAGGTCAATTAAGACATTAGCCTTTTTACCAATCATAGTAAAAGATGTCTTGATCCAAGTAAATAAGATTTGCATAAATCATGTGATTCCAAATCATATGACTTAAAACTCCGTCCCATGGAATTTTAGATATGCATTTCTCATTTATTTGATCAAAACAATAATGCATAAAGAATTTTAATTATTTATGTTATAGTCTTTATTACTTTGTTCTTCAAGATTTAGGATATAAGATTTATTTATATGATAACACAATGAAGTAAATCATAATAAATAAAGCACTTTTCTTATTCCAAATAAGAAATTAATATCCTTCATTATCTTATAACAAAATAATGTTTTCTACTTCATCAGTAAAGTCACTTTACAAGTGTTCTACGAACAATGTTGCAACCATTGCATCATTACTGTTTGTAGATAAAACTTTACTATAAGTAGTCTTTCATCTTACTAATTATTCTGGTATCCAATACCCAATAATTAAATTTAGAAAGAATAATTTATAACATAAATATTCCGAGTGGTAGTCCCACTACCATTCCTTTTATTGATCACCCAGAATTTTGACTACAATTCTAAATGGTCAATCCAATTACCATTTTACCAAATTGCATCTATTAGAGTTATTATTATAACCAAAATTATTTCCTTTAGGATTGACAACTCTTGTCTTACTTTTCTTTTGGCATTTGGCCTCTTTCCATCATGAACTATGAGCATTGGAGAACCATTCTCCAATATCTTCATCTTCGCAGTTTTTCAGCATGTTAATGCAATTCGAAGAAATTCTTATTCATTTTAAGCATGTTATATTCCATCACTAAGTGATCATAACATTTAAACAATGAATCAAGAATGAGATCCATGGCTTGCTCCAATCCAATTGGACAACCAAGTTTCTCAAGATGCTCTACGTAGCCTTTATCTTAAGCATGTGAAGTTTCATTTATTGCCCTTCACTCATTTTGCAATGAGTGAATGCAACAATGGTTTTATACCTCTCTTGCTTAGATTGCTCTTTGATACATGTAACTCAACTCCATACCTATCTAATAGGCTTCTACAAGTTCCAAACTTTGTTGGAGTTTAAGAGCACATAATCGTGAGCATAAGACAACTCACATTCCTAGAATCATACTCATGATTCTTGTGATTGTCTACTCCGGCATTGGTTCTTTTAGGAATAGGCCCATCAAGAATGTACAACCCATCTTCTTGCCTTAGAACCATTCTTAGGCTCAGGATCCAATCCATGAAGTTTGTACCATTCTTTTGAAGCTTTATCCTTAACAAGGATTAATCGCAACGATTTTAGTTGTCATCTACAACTTATGCAAAATTTCCAAAATTTTACAAGTACCAATCTCATTAAAGAGGTAAATAATGTATTTTCCAAAAATACTCCCACTAAATTATATAACCTTCATATACATCCAATGTATAATATAATTTAAATGGGCTAAGATCCAACTTTAATTTAATTCTAAGTCCGCTATGGCGGATTACACAAAATCAAATTAATTAGGTAGACAACCCTGTCAATCATATCCCATATGACTCTTAGATCCTTTCATGAGACTCTTTTAAATTGGGCTAAGATCCATCTTTAATTTAATCTTGAGTCCACGGAGGCGGACCGCTCAAAATCAAATTAATTAGGTAGACAATTTCTTGTCAATCATATCCAATATGATTCTTAGCGATCCAATTTCAAAAGCATGTTTAATCTCATCTTTTGCCTAGGCCCAAAACTGTTTTGACGCCTTATTAAGTCCAACCATTTTAAACGCATGGTTGATGTGCCTCGCTAGGGCGTGCCCACATCATCCATCTAGCTCATACATAGATAAAGTCAATGTACCTCGCTAGGGCGAACCCACATTAAAATTACCCATGCACTAACAAGTGTCTTAATCATGGCATGGCAAGAGGACTTAAAACTTTCTTTGAAGGTTCATCACATATAGAATACAACATATTTATGAGCACACAAGATAAACATGTTACGCATCAAGTTTAGCCACTAAATTAATCTCCATTAATTTAAGCACAACATTTATGTGTCATTAGTTTCTCTATAATTATGAGGATGAGATTATTTGAACTTTGGCCATCATCTCCAAATCAAGACAACAAGAAGTGCGGCCGAACTAAGCCATTTGCAACCATAATTCCGCACTAATTCAAGAAACCAAGAAAGTAGTCCATGTGGCCGAAACTAAGCAATAGATGGTCTCGATGAACGTAGGCCAATTGCATTCACAATTCCACATGGATCTCCAATCATTGAATCAAGAACTTTGTTTCTCAATTTTAGCAATTATGAACTCTTCATAATTCTAATTTCGTTTTATCTTTGAAACCTTGATTGCGATCAAGTTTGGGAAACACAATCTCGATGAACGTAGATTAGCCATCCAAACCTTGAACTAATCTTAGAATCACAAGACTAAAACAAATAGGAGATTTAAACCCAAGATCCACACCCAAAACCCAAACCCTACCCCCGCGCCAAACCCTAGGTCCTGCAGGGTCAAGGCTTGGGTCCGGTCGGACCCCTTGCGAAAAATCCAAATTTTTAGAGTTCCAAAATTTATCTCAAAATTGTTTTTCCCGATTCAATTAGGATTTGGTGTTCTTGGTGATCCAATCACCATGATCATCAAAACCTTGAATAAACGATTTATTCTTGAATCCCTAGAATATCAAACCTTTGATTCAATCAAAAATTGATAATCCAAACAATTTTAAATCCACCATAATTTTAATTGCGATTGAACAGTGCGATTAAAGTTTATAAAACAATAAACCACATAAAACGCATAGACCACATAAACATCATAATCCCAATATTCAAATCATGCTAGGCACATAAACAATTTATATACACACAACATGATTATGTATTGAAATAATCAACATGAACGGGGCTCTGATACCACTGTTGGGTTTCGAAGTAACATGCGCAGCGGAATTAAGCATTTAAAATTTATGAAACCCAAAGCCCATAGATCCATTCATATGATTAAGTCAAATACAACATAATGAATACTAGAATACTAACCCTTGATGCCTTTGATTTTGCAACTTTGAATTCGAGGGAGGCTTGAAATCTTGATCACGAACAAAGCAAGAATCACGAACTATGAAGATGATAAGTTTCACCCTCTAGCGGTATCCACACCACGAACGAATATCAAGAACACTTGATCTTGGTTGCTAGACCAAATTATGAAACACGCTTTCACAATTGTAAGAACTATATGGAATTATGAATATTCTTGTTCTTCACTTTTGGGATCTTAGAACAAGAAAATTAACCTCTCAAAACCTTATGGAGGCACTCACAACAACATGTCTAATGGCTGTAAAAAGGATCCTTAAATAGGTCCTAATCCTTAACCCTTAAGGACATAGGAAACCTAAATCCCGTCACCAAATTAGGCAACAAGGAATTCTGGCCGACTTGACTGGCACGGTCGTGCCCTACAATCTGAAACGGTCGTGCCATCTAGTCCGCGCGAATTCCCCAGCCGCCCATTTTCGGCACGGTCGTGCTTGGTAATTTGGCACGGTCGTGCCAATCATGTCGACAGGTTTTCCTTGGTTTGGATTTATGGCACGACCGTGCCATTTTAAGGCGCACGACCGTGCCAGAGCCAAACACTGATATTTTTCCATAATTCCCATTTAGTCCTTTACGATTCGTTCTATTTGTGTGTGACCTTCTAGGATTACACTAAGTTGGCAATGAGCCCAAACATGAACCCATAAGATATGATTAGGTTCTAGCAAACCGTCATACCTACCCAAATAGTGTAACTAGATACAAGTTCGCATTCCTTTTAGAACATGTCACAATCCCTTTGTCCACGATGTCATTGAACACAAGTCATGGTCAACAAGTCAACTTGTATTGTTCAATACTTTCTCGATTCCGAATATGTTGATAATCCAAATGATATTTATCCAATCAATCCATTTGAGTTTGGCCAAACATTTCACCAACATCATTCCTTTGAGGGGCCCAAGCTTGACATCTCTCCGAAGAGGGACAAATCCATTTAGCTTATTATTCTTCAGTACGTGAATCCAATCATGCCAATCATACACTTTATAACTACCGTGTTAAGGCAGCGTTTGAATATGTCAAACATAATCTTCATCAAGTGGAAGACTATAATAACTTCATGTCTAAGGATTCAAATGACATAACTAATATGAGATTTATATATAACATCGACCATGACATAAATCTCATACCGCGGGTCATGTCCAGTACCTTGTTCCAAAAAAGTACCCATAAATCTAACATGATCATCCCATGATCATTTAACCTTTATACTAGTGCTTAACAAGCTCTAGGGACGGAGATTATTATAAGCAAACACGAGCCATAATAATAATCTTATTTTCTCTTTATTATTATGAATAAAATGATAACTTATACAACGTTTAACAAACGTGCCTAGGGCACCAAAACCAACACAATGTATAGGAGGGTTAAGGAAAAACAGAGGAAGCCAAAGGAGGATGATGATTTTGTTCCTTTTGTACCAAAGAGGAAGAAGAATGATGAAAACAATGAAGACAAAGACAAAAACGAAAACATTGAGATTGCTGATGATTTGGCACCAAAGAAGAAAAAAGCCAGACGTGTTGAACAACTCAAATTCAAGAAACATTTCAGTTACACAACAAAAATGGTGGCGCAAACAGATATTGACAAGTATAACAATTTAATGAAAGTTCGAACAAAGCAGTAAGTACCAAACACAAATTTTAATATTTTTGAATGATCTTTTATAATGTGAATTAATTTATATTTATGTTTGTGCAGTGGTGATGCATGGTTACTTGGAAATATTCATATAAATGTTGAAGAATTGTTCAAGATTGCCCATGACATGTCTGCTGATGCTTGGGTATGTTTACTCTTGCATTGCTTTATAAACTGATAAATAAGTTGTCTTGCTTTATTATTGAGAAATAAGTTTCACATTAGTTACTTATGGCAGATAATTGATGGTTACCTTCATATAATGCAAAAGCAATACATGGACACTGCACCTTCAAACTCACATAATAATACTGTTGCAGTCATCACTGCTAGTGCAATGGTAAATACACTTACATTTATATTTTCTTTATATAAGTTGTTCTTGTTAATGTATTATAGATATTTAATAAATGTTTACATGCAGGCATTTCTGGAAATGAATTATACAAAATGCATTAAGGAGCAGATTGACGATCCCATTTTCGAATTTATAAAAGCTGATAAAAGGTTCATCCTCTTCCCAATTCACATACCATCAAAACCAAGGCTAGCTGAACACTGGACTCTTCTGGTCCTTGATCTTGAAAATGGGGAGTTCTTGTTTCATAACTCAATGCGTCCAAGGACAAAAACGACAAAAGACCCGTATGCCGTGTATGCTCGATTGATGGTAACAACATCTACATATTTCTATTTTTTAAAAAAATTATATTTTTCTCTCAATTTATGACATTACAATTTTCTTTTGATTTTTTCAGTTTGATTACATCAGACACTTGCCCTCTGTTTTAGAAGGCATGAGTCAAGAAAATACTCCTTTTGAAAAGTTCATCGAAGTTATGCATACACCACAACAAAGAATGGCAAGTCTTGATTTTGGATTTCACGTTCTTATGAATTGCAAAGACTACTTTGATTTGGGAGCTGTGAGGAAGAGCTATGGAAAAGATGAAGTTCATGCATTTAGGGCAAAAGTATTTAGCGAATTTCTGAATGATGAGAATAGAGTGATTGTGGGTTGATAGTGACTAGAACATGTAGTTTTTGTGAATGTCCTCTTTTGTCTGTTAAGATCATCTGATAAATCAAATTGCATGTTATTTTGAGAACATATGTACTTGCACAATTCCAGATTTCAATGGATGATCTATGAGACCTCTGTTTGTGTTTGTTGTTTTTTTATCAGTTATTTTGCTTGGCATTTGATTTTATTGTTACACAGTTATTAGTATAAAAAGTGTGCAGTGTTATTCATGGTTTTTATCTGTGTACATACAAATGTACTGTGTGTTTCTCAATTATTTTATGGATTTAAGATTTCACAGTTATATATCATGACTAAATGAGTAGTATAACATAACTGATAAAAAGTGTTTATCAGTTATATATCATGACTAACTGTGTAGTACTCCCTCCGTCCCTGACTAAGGTTCTTAGTTGACATTACACGGAGATTAAGAAAAAAATAAATGTTGTGAGTATGAAAAGTGAAGAAAGAGAAAGTAAGAGAGATAAAGTGGGTAAAAAGTTTTTGTTGTGAGAATGAGAAGTGGGTCCCATTGTCCATTTTGGGTAATAAAGCAACTAAGAACCTTAGTCTGTCAAAAAGGAAAGTAAGAACCTTAGTCTGGGACGGAGGGAGTATAACATAACTGATAAAACATAATATACATTTTGATAAACAACCATCAGTAACTGATGAAACATAGTATACAAACTGATAAATAAAAACCACCATTGTGAAACAAACAAAAAACTCTACTTTATAACTGAGAAAATGATTTATCCATTATAAAGGGAACAAAGTCTGAATGCCACAACTGAAATACTCAAAATAGAAAGTTCACCAAAAACAACAAAAAAAAAAACTTAAAATAAAAAATATCATCAAATAGGTTCCCTGCAAGACTTCCTATTGTGAGTTCCTATTTTTCCACAACGACCACACTTCATTTTCCTTTTCATAACCTCACTCCTAGCAGGAAACCGATTCTTTCTTGGCCTCCCAGGAGGACGCCTCGTCATTGGCGGAAGTATAACTGGTGATTCAGAACTAGGAGCTTGACCAAATGAAACATAGGCCTGGATAGGCGAAGCATAACACTCTTTGTAGTAACTGCAAAAGAAATACGGTTCAATATATGAGAATGGATCGGGCTTAGCACTGAACAAAGACGAAACTGCATGCACACAAGGGAAACCTTCGTGCTGCCACTTTCCACATGAACACGTACAACCATCAACGTTAACAACCATTGGTGGAATGCAACGCACTTCAAACACATTGGCTGAAGATGAGTGTACCAACCATGTTCTACCAATTTGTTTAAGTTCTTCATACTTTTTATGCATAACAGGACAAAGTTTTGTATTCCACTTTGTTGAGCCTTCTCTGCATTTTGCCATTTGAGTCATCAACTTCAACCTAATAGTATCAATTAACTCCATAATAGGCAACGAACGAGCACTTTTGAACTGAGAATTAAATGATTCCGCAGCATTGGAAGACATCTCACCATATCGACTACCGTTAAAGAATGCATTAGCATAATTTTCAGCAGGTAGGTGATTCAAAAATTCTTCAACAATTGTCCCACCTTCACCTATCATTTCATTGAGAAAAGTATTGAAAAGTTCTTCAGTTGGAGCTTCTGCACACTGACTGAGTTTATAGGTCATCATGTTCTTGAAGCTTATATGACAACCTCTCATCTTATCCTTCAAATTATGCTTCAGATGAACAATGCAAAACGAATGGAAAGACTCAGTCATCACCTCTTTAACTGCTGTAATAATTCATTGATGGCGATCAGAAACAAATGTGACTTGCCTACAATCTATGAGAGGTTTAAGTTGCTCCAAAAATCATTTCCAATTATCTGTATCTTCACCACCAACAATAGCAAAAGCAATGTTAAAAAGCCCTGCATAAAAAAAAATACAGTAAGAACAATTCACAAACAAACTGATAACTACATTTTACTATTAATTAAAAGAACAATACATACCAGAGTTGCCATCTTTGGCTGTTGCTGCAAGTAGAGTCCCCTTGTATTTTCCATGTAAAAATGTACCATCTACAAACAACAAAGGACGACAGAACTGGAAACCTCTTATACACGCCCCAAATGCAACAAAACATCTTCTGAAGTGACCCAATTTATCAAACTCAAGCACAAACTGGTTAGTCTCATCCAACTCCTTCATCTTCTTAAAGTAACCTCTCAAATTATCATAAGATGCCGATTCTTCACCGTAAAGTACTGCCCTAGCTTTCTCAACAGCTCTCCAACCAACTTTGTAAGTTACATCAAGCCCATAACTATTCTTAAGAGTCCTAAGAATTTCAGCAGTATCAATCGAAGGTGAAGAACGAATAACATCAACTATAGTTTCAGACAGCACGTCAGAACTAACCCTACTACCCTTTCCACTATTATGCACATCACCACATGTGTGACTTGAATTAAATGTTTTTATGTAAACAAATCCATTTGACTTCTCAATGGACGCATGGATCCTCCAAGGGCAGCCTAAAGTAATTTTATGCTTGCAGTGTGCGGTAACACGTGTTTTGTCATTTTTGGCATACACAAAACTAAATCCAACCTCAGAAGCATACTTACACAATTTGATACGAAACTCAGTGATTCCTCCTTCAAAAACCTGTCCGATACCTATTATTTCCTTAGCCCACTTTGTTGTTAACAATTCTTTTTCTCCATGATGGAAAAAGTTAACAGGCATCTCAAGTTGAAGCCTACTAGAACTGCTAGCACCGCAACTCATGGTCGATGTAGATGATTCATATGCACAAATAGCTCCACAACTCTCATTAACATGAACATCAACACACTTTGCCCCACTATAACCTAACATAATGCTCATATTTGAAAAATCCTCTCCACTCTCCAATAAACAACTTGAAGTATCAGGTAAATCATATAACAATGAAATACCATCCTTATTCAATGAAGGCCATCTTGAACAAACAAAATCAACAACTGATAAGAATGAAGAAAACTGAGCAATTCTTGCTATTGCATTCAATTCACCAAATTTAAACTTAAGAAGCACCACACTATCCATCTCAGTACGACTTAACAAAGCTGCATAGAATAAACAGAACATGTATCACAAAACTGATAAATTTATTTAACAACATATGATCATCATAGATCTAGATTGTTTGAAACAATTAGAAACTCATCAACACACAATGTATTACAGAAAATTCGAAACTACAATGGATTTCGTTCACAATAATAAGAAAATCAACAATATAGAGGTTGATATTGCATACCTTAGCAGCAGAGGGAAAAAAAAATCCACAAATCTGAATTGAAATCAGAGATTAACAAATCTCAATCGATCTTCAAGCATTAACCAACAAATCGAAACTCAGAAAGCAAGGGAATAATTCGAATTATGAGAAATCGACAGAAGAATGCAAGGAGAATTGCTCCATATATACGTTGTTTTTTGAATGCGCCGACAATGAGCTCTGCGCTATTCCTTGTACGCAACGGAGTGGAAAAAACTAACCCTAACGTATATACGCAGGGGCATTTTCGGCATTATGAAATGTCTTAAACGGTCATAACTGACCCGAGGGATGTATTGGTAAAATCCATTTCCAATTAGAGACCCTAAGGTAAAATAGGAAAATCACTGTTTTTATTGGCAAATTCCATCTAGTATGAGGGACTTATTGGTAAAAATCCCATCATTCAACTACCTCTCAACTATACCCTCTACAATGGCTAGTTTAGTTAAATTCTCAACTCCCTCCCAACTCATCATTCTATACCCCACCACTTTTATTTTATTTATAATCTTTATATTTACGATTAATAAAATAATAATAACAATAATAATAATTTATAATTAAAAAAATACTTCACACTTAATTAATTTTTTTTAAATTGCAATTAAATAAATATGAAAAATGATAATAATTATTATTAAAAAAATACTTCACACTTAAAAAGATGTTGATTTTTTTAAATAAGGGTTAATAATGTATAATTGAAAAAATTATATTGAGAAAAGAGGATTTTTTTTTCGGTGCCCAAATCAAATGAAACTTACATCATTTTATAGAGGAAAAAAAATGATAAATTTTGGTGATTTTTTTTTTTATAAAAAAAAAAAAATCAATTTACTATGAAATAATTGAGCTCAAAAAATTGGGATAAAAAATTAATCTGAAAATATAAGGAGCCAATGGGTATGAGACAAGTGTCCCAATCAGAAAAAAGGAAAAAAAAAAAGGAAAAGGCAGCAAACACGCCGGCTTGGGACGTGTGGTGCACTCGCCAAATGCTGGCCAATCCCAAGCCGCCACGTGTCTCTTCGCGGGCCCCACACAAATTCCTCAACCTGGTTGAAACTTCTCAACCCTCCTCTTCAACCCCCACTTTCAACCCTCCATTGCACCACCCTCAACTAGTTGAACCCTTCTCAACCCACCCCTCAACCCGCCCATTGTAGATAGTCTAATAACAAGTACTATTTGGATAAAAAGGAAAGAAAGTATCCTAGTACAATTAATTTACTATGAAGGTAGTAATCTAGTTTAGTTAGGATTGCAAAATCCTAATTAATATACTCCCTCCGTCATGTCCGACTTAGGATTTTTGGTTCCGACACGGGGATTAAGGAAAACTATTATTTTAAGAGGAAAGAGAATGAGTGGAGGAAGTGTTGTGAGTATAAAAAGTAAAGTATGAGAGAGAATGAGTGGGATGAATAGTAAAAAGATTGTTGTTGGAGTATGACAAGTGGGTCCTACTAAATTAAAAAGTAGTATAACCTTTCCATTTTGGGCCGTCCTAAGTCGAGTGGGACGCCCAAAATGGAAAATCGTCCTAAGTCGAGCGGGACACAGGGAGTATATAATGAAGTAACAACATAGGTGAATGGGGAGACAATTCACGGCAAACATCAAAAAGGGGGACAGGAGGGTTCTGGCGTGAGGCTATTGGTGAGCCGTGTGAGTATGAAAAGTAAAGTATGAGAAAGTATGAAAGATAAAGTGGGTAGAAAGTTTTTGTTGTGAAAATAACAAGTGGGTCTCATTGTTTATTTTAAGTAATAAAGCAACTAAGAACCTAAATCTGAGACAAACCAAAAAAAGAAAGTAATAGGACGGAGGGAGTATTCTTTATTGCAACTTTATCACCGTTTCTAGTTAGGCAATGGCGATTTGTTGGTTGCTTGTGATGATATTTAAAAAGTTTGACGGCACCTTTAATGTATTGTATTAAATTTAGTGTATTGTATTAAATTTAGTGTAAATTATACTCCCTCCGTCTCAGTTTAAGTTTCTTACTTTTCTCTTTGGTCTGCCCCAGTTTAAGGTTTTTAGTTGCTTTATTCCATAAATGGAAAAGAACGAATAGTGCTTTGGAAAATATTGCCCTCAAAAAGTTCATTTAATTACAAAAAAACCATTACTTACCTAACTTACTTTCACCCACTTGCTTTCTAAATAGTGTTATGGACATTTATATCCTTCAATCTTTACTTTTGGTTGACTCATTTCTATTGTTTTTGCCTCGATTTCTTAATAAGCGTGCATATTCAAACTAAGAACCTTAAACCGGGACATATTACTAATAATCTTTTATTTCAATGTTTGTACCAAATTTCACACCAAACGACTATTCCCTTTTACACACTATCTTTTATTACTTTGTTATTTTACAAAAAAAAATGCTCAATATTACAAATTTTACAAAATCAACTCTCTATGTTTTAATTTTATAGTACATGTAACACCCCAACTTTTCACAACTAATAAATAATAACTATAATGAATAAATCCCAAATCCAGGATGCCTCAACGGCTACAAATAACCACAATTCAACTTTAACCAAAAATCAAACCCATAACGGCTAGGGATGGCCAAACGGAAACGGAACCGGAAAATCAGACCAGAGAAGCACGGAACCGGAGCAAACCGGCGAATAAACTGGAACCGGAGTAACCGGAACCGCCATTCATCCGGGCCGGTTACGGTTCACATAAATGGCGAACCGGACCAGAACCGGAAATGGACCGAAAATCCCTTGTTTTTCAATAATTTTAAAGGAGGGGACCGGAACTGTACCGGAACCGGAACCTAACTGGAACCGGAACCGGAACCGGGGTAAGCACGGGCCGGTTCAGGGTCACATATATGCCGAACCGGAACCGGCGGTTTCGAACCGGAACCGGGCCCGGAACCGGTTTTGGCCATCCATAATAATGGCTAATACAAGTCACTAGCTCGAGATGGTAACTAACGGAATACAAAGTCCAAAACTTAAACTTAACGGGATTCATAACTACGAACTAACTTTATTCGAAAAGGTAACTCCTACGCCGCCAAAACCTTGCGACCCTTGATTTGCTTACTTATAACCTGGAGAGAAATAAGAATGGAAGGAATGAGCGAACAATGCCCAGTAAGTTCATACGGAATCCCCTCGGGTACTAAGAGGAGATAACCAAAACGAACGGTAAGAATGAATTAACAGTGAAAGGATATAACTCAAGGATCAAACAGGTACTCAGTTTGAAAAGAAACATTTACCAATAATGAAAACAACTCATTACTTTGAAAACAAGTGGCTACAGAAGTCAGTTTCTAAAACACAACCTTACACAAAACACTTTACTTAATTTAGGGATTAAGCACACGCTGTACCCAGGGCTCGGGTTTCTACTAACCGCACCCAATATCGGTTTATCATGATAACCTACGTTACTTCATCAAGCAACGCAAAGGGGTCCACATGTTCCTCTTAGAACTATGGATAACTATAAAGGGGGTCCACTTATCCGTTTCGAGATTATGGATAACTGTAAGTTACTTTTTTTATTACAAAACTTCACTTTAAAGAGCTTTACAAAACAAAGCTTAACTTTTTAAAACTTTACTTGATCACTTTTTAAAGAAAAGTGTACATTTCACGTTAGACACCAAAATCACAATACAAATCATACACATGATGACGCAATTGAACAACAATATAAGCAATAGGGTGGATAACAAGGAACGGTAACATTCGCGGAACGGAACAGTTATTTAAAATACTACCTAGCCACATAGGTAGATTACTTTTAACAAAATCAGAGATTGGGAACCCTAACAAATGATTGAAACCAAATATACTACTAAGAGCGTAATTCCTTACCTTAGCCTTGCGTTAATCATCTTAGCACAACCATGCGCACGAATCTACAATCATGCACAAAATATTCTTAGGACAAGTATTTACTATTTACTTTCCATCTCATACTTTACTTCACTTGGTTAACCTTATGAGTTCATCTTAAACCCCTTTAAGGTTGTTATTCATTCTAGGGTTTGTACTACCCATTAAATCTTATACCCAAAATACCATTTTAGGTTTACCAAAATACCCCTAAGGTTTCATCAATTCCTATCTAGGGTTTTACTACCTTCAATTCCCAATCACTATTTTCTAGTATTCAATTTCACCCACAAAATACTATTCACATCAAACTTCAAACACATATATACACACACTACCACTAGCGCGCACACACACACCATACACACACACACACATAATCTTCATTCTTAAACCCTAGATACCAAACCCTAGTTGATATCATTATTCTTAGGGTTTCAATTCATTGATTCTCAATGATAAATTGAGGAGAGAAGGTTTAAGGTTTCTAGCTTTTACCTTCGATGAACACGACCTTCTTCTTTCTTTCTCCTCTTCTCGGTTTCTCCCTTCTTTCTTTCTCTGCGTTGCCTTCTCTCTATCTGCCGTCGGCTCTCTCTTTTCCCCCGTTCTTTCTCTTTTCTTTTGCGGTGGAATCACAATAATATGTTTAGAGATTTAAAGAGTATTTATATTAAAAGGGTTTTCAATTCCCTAATTTAAAAATGATTCATTTTCCTCTTAAATAATGAATTGGGCTCTTCTATTTTGACCCAATAACCAAACTCAATCTTTTTATTAATGGCTCGGCCCAAATAATAATTAGAGGGTTTTAAAATAAAAATAATAGGAGAAAATTTCGGGTTATTACAGTACATATAATAATGTTATATAAATATTTATATCTTTTATTTTATAGTACATGGCACTAATGGTACACATTATCACTATATTTTTATTTTCGTCCCCACAAATTCCATTTTATTTGACGTCAAAAGAAAATGTCTCATTTAAAAGTGGTACTCCCTATGTCCCTAAATGAGTGTCCATTTTCAAAAAAAAATTGTCCCAAAATGAGTGTCTTTTTTTAACATAACTTTGTTCCCTAAATGTTTTTTTTCGAATTTTTTTTCACCGGTTTCTTTATACGTGTAAAACTAAATGTTTGGAAAGGAGATTACATAATTATATATAAATCTTTGCTACCAAATTGTATACAAAGTTGAGATTTTCAATGTCCCTTAAAATGAAATTTGGACACTCATTTAAGGACAGATGTAGTAATATTTATATTGTAACAAAGTACAAGTAAGTAAATCACGAATTTTAAATTATTAAAATATATTTGAATTTGTTCAATTAACAATTTGTAATTTCTAAATTAGAGAGATTAAAATGTATAGTTAAAAGTATTGGGCAATTTGCAATTTGGTTCCTGATATTTACAAATTTTTGCAATGTTGCTCCTAACAGTTTTTTTTCACCAATTGGTTCCCAACATTTACATTTTTTTGCAATGTGGCTATAAAAGTAACTGGGCGTTAGTTTTCTAACAGATTTTATGTCATGTGACTAGCACATGACGGTTTAAGATATTCTTAAAGCTACACATATCCGATTAATATGATTCTTCTTTTAAATTGAAGCTAATATTTAAATCTACAACATAAATTTTTTTTTTTGGAAATTTATTGGGTAGTTGGATTATTTTTACATTTAATCTTAATTTTAATATTAAAAAAATAGAAAACACGTAAAATATAATCTAAAAAAGATATTAGCCCAAATATGTTCCATATGAAGTAAATTCTATATGTAGATTATCGGTTCGTAAAAATGTTTGATAGAAAAAAAAGGGAGAAGAAAAGGACGATGAATCGAGGGAAGAGTGTATGTGGAATGGGTGTTGCGGGAAATTGGCAGAGGGGTGGAGAAAAATAAACTTTAGGAAATATACATATAGAAATTACTTCATATGAAACATACATGGGCTAATATCTTTTTTAGATTATATTTCACGTGTTTTTTATTTTTGTAATATTTAAAATTATGATTAAATGTAAAAATAATTTAGGTACCCAACAAATTTCCAAAAAAAAAAATCATGTTGTAGATATAAATATTAGTTTCAATATAAAAAAAAAAATCATATCAATCGGATATGTGTAGCTTTACGAATATTTTAAAACGTCCTTTAAAACGTCATGTGCTAGTCACATGACATAAAATCTGTTAGAAAACTAACGTCCATTTACTTTTATAGCCACATTGCAAAAAAATGTAAATGTTGGGAACCAATTGGAGAAAAAAAACTGTTGGGAGCAACATTGCAAAAGTTTGTAAATGTCAGGAACCATCATATTTAGTTCAAATGAATAGTATTACACCATTTGGTGCAATACTATTCACTTACGTCAACTTTACGCCAAGTTTGCTGTAAGATTTTATGGATGTTGGAGAAATAAATAGTGGTGACTTAAGTGATTTGGAGCAACATTTGATACACATTAGAGATGGAGAAAATTTTGGGGAAACTAATTTCTCCCTAAGTTATAAAAAGTCTTGTTTTTATAGGGGTTAAAGTTTAGGGTTTATTGTTTAAGGTTTAGGGTTTATGCCTTTTAGGGTTTAAGAAGGGTTAAAAAACAGGATTTTTTATAACTTATGCAGAAACTAGTTTCCCCCAAAACCAACTCTTAGAGATGGCCTAAGATAATGCTACTCTACGGAAACGAATTGATAATTTTATATGATTTTTAAGTATTAAATAAATATTTGTAATATTTAAAATAAATCTATTTTAATGGTTTATTAATATTAATTTAATCATTCAAATAAAATTTTAAAAATAATTGTTGATAACTAATACTCCCTCCGTCCCCAACACCTTGAACTATTTTTTTTGGGTGTCCCATTTGTAAGTCCCCTTTCCCAAAATATTCAAAATGTGTTATTTTTCTATTCTACCTACCCCACTTGTCATACTCATATACTTAATTTTGGACCCTACTTATAAATCCCACTCAACTTATCTTACTCGCAACCTCTTTCCCACTCACAATACTTTTGAATATATATACTCCTTTTTATTTCCCGTGCATGTTTAAAATGATGCAAGGTTTTTTGGGACAGAGAGAGTAATACTCTCTCGCTCTCATTTCAAATTGCAAAAAACCGTCTTTGCACGAAATTAAGGGAAAAAGTGGAAAAGGTAATGTGTTGTGAGTGTAGATAATTTGGTATGAGAGAAAAAGTGGGGTAGAGAATAGTTAGTGAGTTAGTTGATGTGAGTATGCAAATGAGTAAAAAAAAATTATTTTTATTTTGCAATTTCTATGAAATAATCAAAATGACATATCTTGCAATTTGAAATGAGACTTAGGGAGGGAGTAATAATCTGGTCATCATTGCTTTGCTTTGCTTTTACCAAAATGACAGTATATCATAACATAGAACTTGACGGTGTTGACCGGAAACAATTCATAAGGCTTGAAAAGATTTTGGGCCACAAAAGGTGTAATAATCTGGTCATCATTGCTTTGCTTTTACCAATTTGGGCCTATAGTCTCTGAATGACTTAAAAGGTTAAGATCGTTTTCAAATCTTATTTCTGGCAGGGCCGGACCTTTTCATGGAGGAGGTGTACGTGCACCGGGTCAACCTAGTATTTTATTAAAAAAAATATAGCAGTATATTTGGTTTTATCCCATTCTTTTTTAATCCAAGCTTAATTAATTTGGGCTTCTTCCTTTTTAGAAAAATAAAAAAGGATTTGGACTTCTTTTTACAATATATATTTTGAATTATTAATATTTAATTTAATATATTAAAATATTTTAATTTTATTTGCAATATCATTAAAAATATAGGGATATTTCTGTAAATCTTTTGCTATTGTCATGAAAATTTAATACAATAATTTTTTGATTTTCTTGCAGCTATATCAACTCAATCTAATTACAAACACAACCGGTTAAGTACAATGTACAAGTCTTAATTTTTTTTATCAATAAATTGTGTTACAAAAGTTTTATGAGACAATTGTATTTGAAGTTATATATTGTAATGTAATTGCGGTACGATTTTAATTAAAAGTTATGTAGTATAAATTGTGCACCCGGTGTTTAGAAATCCAAGGTCCGCCACTGATTTCTGGGCTTGTGTGTTAGCCATTTGGGTTGGGTTTCGTGCTTGTTTGTTTGTTTGTTTGTTTTTTTTTTTAAATCATAAACCACCTAATTCAATTTTAGCCAAAAGGGGATCGTGCTTGTTTGTTTGGTAACTAAATTAAGCTCTTAATTCGGAATATTGTAAGAGATTAAAAAAACAAGTTTGTTTGTTAAAGAAAAATTAAATCACTTAAATTTTTTGAGATTACATTAAAATAAGTTTAACATTTGAAGTTAGCGAGACAAATTTTAACAAGGTAAGAGGAGGAATGATAAAGAACGGGAATGACTTCAAACTCATTCACCAGCATATTTAAAAAAGAATGAACTGGAAATTGTCAATTATTAAGAAAGTATGTAACTTAATTTATATGTGTCACATATATATATATATATATATATATATATATATATATATATATATATATAAAGTATTAAGATAATTAGTTCTTCTTATAAAATAAACAAATAATATACTCTTTTTTGTCATATTATAAACTCCTTTTTTGAGGAAAAAAATACGTAAATGTTAGAAAGGCAAGCCCCTTTTTTTTTTTTAAAAAAAAGAAAGAAGTTCAGGAACCAATAGAAACATTTCAAAAAATTAGGGGTCTTGTAAGTATTTAACTCAAGTTAGGGGAAATGTTAGAAAGAAGGTGGGGTAGTTTTCCCATTTTGCCCTTAACAATTTTGTCATGAGCGATGCACATGACAACTTAACGATAAATTTTAGACGTCGTTAGCTTGAGTAATCTCCGATGCAACAAAAAATAGTTTCGTGAAAAAGATGGAACGAAAAATAGCTTAGGTATGAAATCCGCAGTTCGTCAATGGTTGAGTGATTTTTGGTGCAATTTTGCCAAAACTTTAAGATATTTCCATTATTGCTAAGAAAAAAAATATTCAATGTGTAGTCTAGGGCTGTGCAAAAAATATTGGAACCGGACCGGACTAATAAAAACCGGACCGAACCAATGATATTGGTTTGGTTATGGTTCCAAATTCCTTTAGAACCGGTAAATTGGTCCGGTTCCGGTTTTGAAAAATATATACACGGTTCTGGACCGGACCGGACCAATCATATTTACATGTATATATATTACTAATATGCTATTATATATTATATATATTTCTGATTTTACACCAAAATATAAAAACAAAATTCCGACTATCCTAATTGTAGACATCTTCGAATCAATACAGAATCAATACAAGAGGTTATATTTTATGTTTCTGTTATAAAAACAAAATCTTTATTCCCTATCAGCAATGTTAAATGCACCAATCTCCACAGGCCTATGGGTTGGTACATTAGTGTTTCATGAAATATTAATATTACAACCCTGATCACATAAATTTGTATTAAATGCCAAAAAAATTGTATGATATGTACTATGTAGAACCGGACCGGAACCGGACCAATAGAACCGGACCAATAAATCCGGTTCTGAAATATATTGGTTTGGTCCTGGTTCTAATTTTATACAGAACCGAACAATTGGTCCGGTCCTGGTTTTGTGAAATTTTGACAAAAACCGGACCGGACCGGACCGTGAACACCGTTTAATATTAAGTTTAGTTAAATTGGAATAAAGTGTTATAAAATCAATACGTATAAGTAACTTTGACCCCCTTAAAGTTTAATGAACCAGCTTTAAAATTGCCTAATAATGACATTTTAGATTTTTTATTTTGATAAAGACATAAGAGGACATAATAATTAAAGCACATTTTATAAAACGTTTAAATGCAAAATAAATTATGAAAAAAAGACATTTTTAAGGTGACTCTTTTGATTTTCGAAAGTCAAATATATTATGCAGTTGACCACCCTAATTCAAAGTCGACCTCCCTAATTCAAAATCTTGGTCACATCCCTGCTTTGTATCATTAACTCTAACACTTACAATGGAGATGCGTTTTTTGTAAATTTCGTTTTTTCAAACACTAGAAATAACGTGATTTTCCCTAAACCTGCAACAAATTGTTGATCATTTCAGTTCCCACTAAGATGGCGAGGAAACCGACTTCCGTTACTTGCCAGTATAAAAAATGGAAATATCAATAAGTAAATAGAAAATAACTTTTAAATTTTATTAAAATAATTAATTTAATCAAAATTCTTTTGTACTGATTATAAAAAATAAGCGGAAATATTTTTGGGGACATTAGGTGTATATATCCATTTTGAAACATTTTCTATGAAAATAATCAACTAGTTAGTTAATGTTTTCAAAAAAATAATCAACTAGTTAACCCTGCATTACTTTATTACTCCACTTTAGGACAAAAATGGGTTCAGTACGATGAGATTACTGGGCCAAAAATATTCTCTATCATACTTTACTTTTACACTTACAACACCAATCAATTCACTATTCCCTACCCCACTTTCTCTCTCCTATCTTTTATACTCACAACACTTGCACCACTTACACTTTTTCTTACACCACTTCCACTTTTTCTTAATCCCCGTGCAAATGGAAAGGTGGACACTTACTCTGGGACGGAGGGAGTAGTATTCTTTAAGGGTATATATAAAATCACATTTTTTATTATAAAATTTGGCTTACAAAATGATGTGTCATGATTTTTATTGGTACTTTTAATTAGAGTGTGCCGGGTCCACAATAGATGCAACAAATAAAATATCGTCATCTCATTTTCCATCATTTTGTAAACTTCTTTTAGCACCTAGCATTTCCCATTCTTTAATATCTGTGTTGGAGACAAAATCATATTTTAAATGGGATGGAGAGAGTATACTATAATTTTTGAAGCTAAATTGTATAAAAGAATGTATCTTAAGATTCAAATTTAGATGTATATTTAAGGACGGAGGAAATATAGTACTTAGTAATCATTGCTATAAAAATTTAAGAAATACTCCCTCCGTTTCATCCGTTTCATGTGAATTGAGACTTATTTCCCTTTTCGTCCGTTTCACCTCAATTGAGACTGCCCAAAATGGTAAAGAATCTTTACTTTTCTTCCCACTCATTCTCTCTCTTACTTTACTTTTACACTCACAACACCAATCAACTTACTATTCCTCCGACTCATTCTCTCTCCTATTTAATTTTTCCCTACTCACAAACACCTCCTCCCACTATTTCTCTCTCTTACTTTTCTTTAATTTGTGTGCCAAAAAATTTGGTCTCAATTCACATAAAACGGAGGGAGTAGTTATCATCTCTATAATGATTTAAATATTGTTATGAATGTTTTCATAATTGTGTGCCTATAACAATTTTTTTTTTTTTTTTTTTTTTTAAGGTGGTCTCTTGTGAGGACACTTAGATCCGTCTCATAGAAAAGACGGGTCGATCCATGACCCATGGGGCATAACCTGCCACGTGGCAACCACCCATTGGCCTTTTTTTTTTTTTTGAGTTTTTATATATTTTTTCGACTTTTCCGTCGTTTACTAAAAGTAATAGTTACCATAACTTAATGTAATGACTGTATACATATAAAGTAACATTGTTCATAAGTAAACGTAACACCTGTTTTACAAAAACAAAAGCTCGTTTTACCCATTTTTTCAAATGTAATACTAACTATAATTACGTGTAACCCAAACAATATCTAAATGTAATTATCATTTATACTGAAATGTAATAGTGCTTTCGCAAAAATGTAAAATATTGTGTATTTTGATTTAATTTTTTGAAAGAAAATAACATTTGAAACGTAACAACTCATATACATGAATGTAATTGTTTGTACAAGTAAATGTAACACTTTAATAAAAGAAATTATAACATATTTCTATAGATAATGTAATTCTTTTACATGTAATACTAATCAAGTATTTTTAGCTCTAAAAATGTAAATGGTTGAATTATTACTTTTTCTATACATATGTGTTACAATTATGTATAAACACTGTTACATATAAGTAAATCGTTCGTTACATTTTAGTTGTAATAAGTATTATTTTTGGCAAACGAAGAAAACATAAAAAAAACACTGTTACTTTTCTGTATATATGTATTACTTTTAGAGTGTGTTTTGGGAGAAACTAGTTTCTCCATAAGTTATAAAAAATCATGTTTTTTACCCTTATAACTTAAACATGAAACCCTAAAACCTAAACCTGAAACCCCAAACCCTAAAGCTTAAACCCTATAAAAATAGGATTTTTTATAACTATGAAGGAACTAGTTTCTCCCAATATTTTCTCTTACTTTCATGTATACAAACTGTTACATATAAGTAACACGTTTGTTATATTTAGTTATAGTAACTATTACTTTTGACAAACCGAAAAAAAAAAAAAATTTAAAAAAGCATTTTTTTTTTTTGGCCTGTGGGTCATGGATCCGGGTCATGGATCAAAAATAGACGGGTCATGGTGTTCTCATACAAGTTTTTATCATTTTTTTTTTTGTTTTTTGAAGCAGCCTATAACAATTTGTAATTAATAAGAAAAATTATATTTTACTCCCTCTGTCCCTACATGAGTGTCCATTTTCAAAATATCTTTATCCCAAAATGAGTGTATTTTTTTAGCATAACTTTGTCCCTAGATGTTTTTTTTCGATTTTTTTTTTCACCGGTCTCTTTATACGTGCAAAATTAAATGTTTGGAAAGGAGATTACAAGATTATATATGAATTTTTGCCACCAAAGTTTACAAAAAGTTAACATTTTCAGATTTCTTTTAAAATGAAATTTGGACACTCATTTAAGAAAAGAGGTAGTAATAAATTATGAGTTTATATTTTACTGAATCAGTACTACTGATGATTAGTTTGGACCTCGGTTTGAACCGAGGTTTGGACCTCGGTTTGAACCTCGGTCTGAACCGCGGTTCAAACCGAACCATGACAGTTTGGTTCAGTTCGGTTTGGACTTTTTTGTGGTTCAGTTCGGTTTAGAATTTTCCGAAACCGATGACTAGCGGTTTGGTCTCTAAAAACCCCCAAACCGAACAGAGCCGTTTACACCCCTAGCTGTCGTCGTTGATGGCAGTGATGGTTGGTGGTTTTTGGTTGTTGGATGTGGTGGGATAATGGTGGCTGTAGTGGTGGATGGTTTGTGGTTGTTGGTTGTGGTGGGATAATGGTGGCTGTGGTGGTTGGCTGGGGTGGGATAATGGTGGCAGTGGTGGTCGGTGGTTGGGAGTAGTGATGTTGCTGGGGATAATAGAGGTGTTGCTAGAATAATGGTGCTGGGCAATTAATTTGGTGGGTATGGTTGAACTAATAATTATGAGTTCATTTAAAAATATCTTCTCCTAATTATTTTTAGACATATCAGATTAGCAATAAAAAAATTAAAAAAAAAATATATAATTATAAAATTTTTTTGGACCATTACAACATTAATATCATTATTAGGGTCAGATTTGAATTTTTTTTATTGCAAATCTGTTAAATTCTTAACATATGCTGACAGCTCGTTAGATTTTTAACGGGTCATCGTTATCCTGGGACGCTTTTTTATTAAAACCATAGTATGCAGGTTATACTGTGAGTTTCTTTAGTATGAGGGCAAATCGTCAAGATTTTGATAGTACGCAGATCAAATTGGCAATAAACTCAATAAATTATTACTCAACATACTAATGTACAAGAAACTTTTATACCAACTACGTTAGATTTATTACACGAGCGTCAGACAACAAAACCTTTCACCTTAAACGCCGCTACTCTCCTTCCGGAATCTTATTCAGATCCAGAACCACGTGACCAACGTTTGTACCGCTAGCCACCTCCAGAACGGCGTCGTCTTCGACATCCACAACCGGTAAAACCACCGTCTCCAACTTCTCCGTCGACAGCTTACGGCCGCCAAGTCCAACGTTACTCTTCTCGAAATACTTAACCGCCACGTGCAGCCGCCTTAAAATTGCGAAGAATTCCTCCACCTCTTCCTCTGTCGGCGGCGGCAATTGAACTGTCGCCTTTTCTTCTTCCACCGTTCTCCGCCGGCTACCGTCGTCCCCCACCGCTCTTTTGCGCTTGCCTTCTCTCTCCATGACCGAATTGTCAATTTGAATTTGGAAATACTCTCTCTCTCTCTCTTCTCTCTTTCACATAGTTGTACTTTGGAGTTTGGATATAATTCGAGATGTAGTACTCAACGTTGTTGAAAGGTAATTTACCAAGTCTTGATTGTGGAATTATTTAAGCATCGGAGTAGACGGCAGCAAAGTGACGACATCGGATGACGTGCTCAATGATTCGTTAGCCTTTCGAGTTCAGCAAAACCGCCAACGCCCCGTTTTTCACGCGCCATCTTAAAATTTAATCACACGGAATGAATATCAAAGAAAATTCAAAGTACTTCCGTATGCTCATTTCGTCTCACACCATCTACAATGGATTACACAATATTTTTCATTCAACACCCACTTTATCACTCTATATCATCTTTTCTTTCAACTCATCCATTCAACAATCATTCAACTTTACACCCTACAATGGTTTGTTTAATCCCCCATTCAACACCCTTCCCACTCATCATCCTATACCCCACCACTTAAATTTTATTTTCTATTCTTTAAATAAATATGAGGGTTTTTTGAGTGTTAAAATGGTTATTATTGGGATTCATTTCATTAAAATGAGGTTTTTTTTTTTGGTATCCAAATCAAATGAAACTTGCATCTATTTATAGAGAAATTTTTTTTAATGAATTTTGGTGTTAAAAAAAAATTAAAAAAACATTTACTGTAAAATAATTGAGCTCAAATAATTGGGATGAAAAATTAAAATCAGAAATTCCAAGAACCAATGGGTGAATGCCAAGTGTCACAACCAGAGAAAAAAAAAAAAAAAAACTCGCCGGCTTGACGCGCCTTGTCTAGCGCGTGTGGCGCACGCGCGAAGGCCGCCCTCTCAAAAGCCGCCGCGTGTCCCAGTCGGCTGACAATTTTCCCATTCAACTTTGTTGAACCCATTCAACAAAAAACCCATTCAACTCTCCATTCAACTCCCCATTGCACCCATTAAACACCTTAATCCCATTCAACACTCCATTGTAGATGGTCTCATACTTAACGCTACTTATTTTAATTTTGGGCGTCTGATACTTATTGTTACTTACCCAAAATGTTCATTTTCTCTTTCTTATCCACTTACAACAAATAATCATTAACTTATTTTTTAATGGATTGGACCCGCTATCCCGCCTCAACCCGCCCAACTGACAGACCTAAATAAAGGGATGTACCGCATGTAATTTGATGATTTTACTGTGCACAATGAAAATACTCCATCCGTCCCATAACTATGAGCACAAATTGCCGGTGTCCCACTGATAAGTCACACTTTCCTAAAATTACAAAGAATCTTTACTATTCATCCCTCTTATTCTCTCTCATACTTTACTTTTACACTCACAACACCAATCAACCTACTGTTCCATACCCCACTTTCTTTCTCTTACTTCACTTTTCACAATCACAATAACTACCCACTATTATTCATCTCTTAATTCCCGTGCAAAACACATTTTATACACATAGTTATGGAACGGAGGGAGCATGAAATAGAAAATTAAACTAAACTGGGAATCAATTCAAAGAAGTAAATTAAACAGATTACAAAAGAAAACTAAATTGACTGATAAATAAGGTAAGTGATTTTGTGCAAGTTGTATCTCTATCCTAATTAATTACATACTCCCTCCGTCCCAGCACAAGTAGGACTAGAGGAGTGTGCACAATCTTTAAGAAAAATTAGTATGTGTGTGGTAGAAAATGAAGAGAGAATGAGTGGGGTAAATAGTAGTGTTAGTTGAATAAATTGAGTGGTGGAAAATGAAGAGAGAGGATGAGTGGGGTAAATAATAGTGTTGGTTGAATAAATTGAGTGATGAAAAATGAAGAGAGAGAATAAGTGATTTCCATTTTAAGCAGTCTCACTTTTGGTGGGATGAACCAAAAGGGAAAGAAGTCTCACTTCTGCTGGGACGGAGGGAGTTCTTTGTATTAATAATAGTGGATAAGTAAATATGTAGTGCATTTAGTCTCTATTAAGATAATTAAGTAAATCTTAAAAATGTCAAAGGATAATTATGTCTATTAACAAAAAATATAGTGGTGAGTAAATTTGCAGCGTCAATAGCCACTCCCTTAGAAAAAAATGTAATTTTGAAGCGGACTTAAACCGTGCTTACGCGCTATGGCATTTTTGTATATAATTGAAATTTTAAATACGTACAATTTCAATTTTGTAAACAATCGAAACTTCTCAAACCTCTTGGCATTCTTCAAAACTACAACTAGTATTCTTAAGACACAGACTGACACTCTTCAACACATAAACTGGCATCCAAAAACACATGGACTAGTACCAATAAAACAAATGTACGAGGTATCTTAAACAATACAACTGGTCATTTTAAATACCACATGAACTCAATTACAGGTGCACTTACATTCCAAATCACATGAACTGACATTTTTAAGCACATGTACTGACATTCTTAAAATGCATTTGTGATAGTTATTATTCAAACTGGTTGTGTCAGTGCAAGTATTTTTTGTGCCAGTTCATGTGTATTTTTAACCCCATTGAGATGAATTAACGTTTTTAAACACGTGAATTGGCATCCTTAAAATGCACGGGTGATATTTATCTTTCAAACTGGTTGTGCTAGTGCAAGTATTTTGTTGAGTCAGTTCATGAGTTTTAACTCATTTAAGCTCTTAATTTTGGAACATTTTAAGAGATTAAAAAATTAAGCTTGTTTGGTAAGGGAAATTTCAATCACTTAAATTGTTAGGATTATCTTAAATTAAGCTATTAATTTTAAACTAGTATGACAAGTCTTAACAAGGTAAGAGGAGGTAAGATAAAAAAAAACAGAATGGGTTCAAACCCACTCATCAACATTTTAGTTTATTTAATGTTACTTTCTTTTGTTGAAATATTTTGTTTTTTCATACAGATTAAATATGATAAAATTAAAATGAAATTATTTTTCTATTATAAATTTTGATAATATTTTACTTGAGTATCATAATTAAATTTTATCTATTTTTGTTAAAGTTTAGCAAAATTGATCAAAATAATGAAGATGAACTTTATTAATGTGAGACAAATGAAAGTACCAATAAAAAAATTGTTTAAATATTATTATTATCTGTATAAATAAAAGATAATTTGACAAATAATATATTTGAATTATAATTATTTATTTTAAAAAATATGACTATTTTTGTTTGAGGATAAACAAAAAGAATAATCAAATGAAAGAGATGAGACTAATTTTTTAGTGTTTGTTTACAATTTTGATTAAATTCAGATGTATGTAGTTTGTCAGTACCAAACAAATTGAAGTCTTACAAAATTCAGCAACTTAATGATTTCAGCTTTATTTTTTTGGAGCTTAATTTTCAGCTTTACCAAACAGACCCTTACTAAAAAAAAGGTGAACATATACTTTGAGACGGAGAGAGTAATACTTTAAAAACTAAAACAAACCGAATAATTTAATTTGGAGGAAATTTTGGGGGAAACTAGTTTCTCCATAAGTTATAAAAAGTCTTGTTTTTATAGGGTTTAAAGTTTAGGATTTGAGGTTTAAGGTTTAGGGTTTAAGGTTTTAGGTTTGACAAATTCTTCCGTGCGGCGGGTGTACGCCGTGCGGCGGGCGCGACCCGCGGGTCAACCCGCCCGGCCCGCTATCCGCCTCTCCTCCACTCCCCAAGCGACACGTGGCGCGCTGTGAGCCACATCTGGTTCGCCCAACCGCGCGGTGCCACGTGTCGTCTCTAAAAAAAAACCAAAATCTTTAAAATGCTATATCTTGAGATTTATAAGTCAAAAAAAATATTTAAAAATACCGTTGTGTTCGTTTCGACGAGACGAATAAAAATACATAGGTCATGATATGGTTTGATTTTTTTTTTTAAAAAAACATACTTTTTAAGACACAAAAAAATTTGATCTGCTTGTCAGCTCAAATGTAACAATCTGTTCTGATAAACGTAACACTTTCATCTTAAAAAAGTAACACTTTTCTACTGTTAAATGTAACAGCAATTTTTACAAAAAAAAATAGGTTTGCATTTCAATTGTTACTTTCTCAATAAAAAAATTGTTACATTTTATATATAATGTTACATTTAGGAATATAAACTCTTACAATTAAGAAAAAAAAATGTTACATTCATTTTTTATAAAATGTAACATTAGTTTTTAGTTGTCAATCCTATGTTAATTTTGGGAGAAAAAAAAAAGTGTTACATTTGAAAAAATAAGTGTTACATTCCTTTATAAAAAGTGTTACATTAATTTAGTTGTGAATCTTTATGTTATCTTTAATCTATTGCATCAAAATTGTGGTACATTTGTTTTGAAAAAAAGGTGTTACATTTGAAGAAAAAAAATGTTACATTTCGGTATAAAAAGTGTTACTTTTGTTGGAGGAAAAAATATTGGGGTGACGAAAAAAAAAAAAAAAAATCGGCAAAAAAAAGAAAAAAAAAAAAAAAATCTGCTTGGCGGCTCGGCGGCTCGGCTCCGTTGTACGCCGTACAACGGATGTATAGGAGACCACCTCTTTAGGTTTAAACAGGACTTTTTATAACTTATGAATAAACTAGTTTCCTCCAAAACACACTCTTTAATTTGAGTGATCGATCTCAATTCTCAACCTGTAGTTCAAATCAAACCGAGCCCGTAGCTGGAGAGTGGCAAGTGAGAAAGGGTGCGAGTGACGAAAATGTAGTGGAGGGTGTTGATTAAAGTTAAAGCAACATCTTGGTTATTTCTCCGAATCTTCGTTGGAGACATTGACTGCTGGGCCTGGGTCACCGCAAAAGTCTTAAAAATTTAAAGAAAGAAAAAGAATCCTAGGTAGGGAAGTGATTATTACCGTGTAATCATACTCCCTCAGTCCCATAACAATAGGCATAGTTTGACATTTTTGATCAAATGAATCAATCTTTGATCATAATTTTATAAATATCTAAATATCTCTATGAAATTCTAAAAATTGTTATTGTTTCACTATTAGAAATACTATCATTAACAATTTTTAGAATTGTCTAGAGATATCTAGATATTAATAAAATTATGGTCAAAGATTGACCTAATTGACCAAAAAAGTTAAAGTGTGCCCATTGTTATGGGTGGTGATGTTCAAAAGGGTTATCCGGCCCGCCCCGCCCTAGCTCATGTCCGTGGACTTAACGGGCTTGACCGGCCCGGCCCGTCGTTTTCAGTTGGGTCCGGCCCGTCCGTTTGGTCCGGACCAAAAGGTTCACGGGCCAAACGGATTTTGTCACTTTTTTTTAAAACATATTTGATACCTTACACTTTTTCCTTAATAATGATGCTAATAAAATTTTTAAAATTGTTATTGTATCACGTTTAATACTAAACTAAATAACTATTTTTAGATTTTCATTAAGCTAATTATTTTTCTTTAAATTGTTGATTAACGTATAAATTATTTGACCAAAAATCCTAATTTGAGCGGGATGGAGGGAGTACTCACATAGCCAGCCAAGCCTGCCTAAGTGCCTGCCAATCAATGCTGCCACGGATACAGAGATTGAGACACTACACTGAGTGTCTAAGTCATTGACCGGGGGAAAAAAAAAAGGGGGGGGGGGGCAAACGGACACGGGCCAAATGGACCCAAAGATCAGCGGGCTTTGGCCCGGTCCGTGCATCATTTCCACCATCCGGCCCAGACCGAGAATAGGGCGGGCTTGGACACGGGCTTGTCCATGGGCTCACGGACCCAAGCCATACGGACTCGGACTGACGGGCTCAAACGGGTTCCATGGGCTTAGGCCCAAAGTGAACATCACCAGTTATGGGACGGAGGGAGTATGTATGAAACACTTAAAATACTCTTTTCTTCTCGTCCCAAAATACTTGTATTTATAAAATTTTCACACAAATTAAAAAAAAAACAATTAATGATTATCTAATAGACTAAATTACTCTTAAAATATTTTAAGTATCAAGACAATTAAATGCTTTTACAATGAATCGCAAAGATGTGTTTATTTTCGACTTTCTTAAGATTTTAACATTTTCAAAAAATTGGACCTTTAATTGAACCGCAAAGATTTATAGAATTTTATTGATAAAAGTAAAAAATAAATAAAAAATTGTTGTGATGTTGAATATTGATTGTGAATAATTCATTAAAATCTATATACTCCCTCCGTCCCACTTGAATTAAGATTTTTGGGTTGGGCACGGGGATTAAGGAAAAAGTGTTAGTGGAGTAAGTGAAGTGAGTATGAAAAATGAAGTAGGAGAGAGAAAGTGGGGTAGAGAATAATGAGTGGAAAGTTATTGTGAGTGTGAATGTAGGTCCCATTAAATAAAACACTTCAATTTTTGGGTTGTCCTAATTCGGGTGAGACACCCAAAATGGAATTTTGTCCTAATTCGAGTGGGACGAAGGGAGTATATAATAAAGGAGAGTAAAATGTCATTCATAGAGAGCGCCACGTGGATTTATGACGTGGAATTCCACGTGGCGCAATATTGAAACATCTTACTCATTTTGGGATGTTAAGATCATTCAAAATTCACATCCAAAAATTCAAAATTAAAAAATTTGAAACTTTAATCTTTGATATATAATAAGGCAATGAAGTATTTTATCATATACCAGAAATACCATTTTACTTGCTAAGTAAAGAAACATAACTTATTTCTTAATTAGGAGTTCGCCAGATAATTTTAAAGTAAACATGGGGATTCTTCATAATTCAAATCCAACAAAACAAACAGGAATAAACTTATGCAGTATACAAAAACTGCAATATTCACCGAAACGAAACCAATTTTAATTTAGAATATTCAAAGGGAAATTTATTATTCCCCGTTTCAAAATAATATCTATTAATATCTATTTATATTTAAAGGATTTAGATGTGAGAAATTTTAATAGTAAAAATGTAATAATATTCTTTTTATTTATTTTTATCTATTTAAAAAAAATATCAATTATAAATTTTATTTAACTAATTTACTATGTCCGTCGAGTATCGACGGGTCACAAACTAGTTTATTGTAAAAAGAATGAAGTTTTCTAATTAAGATTAAAAGAAGGGCAAATTGCAATTTAATTACCTGAGTTTGTCACGATGTTTCAATTGGTTATCCAATTTGTGTTCGTTACAATTTGGTTACTGAATATGTCTTTTTGTTGCAATCAGGTGTAATTTTGGATGGCCCGTTAAAAAACTAACGAAAATAGATGAAAAATGTATCAAGTTTTTTTCAAAACTACAATGATCACCCCTATAGTTTAAATAATCTCAATATGCCCCCTAGCTCTTACAGAATGTGAACATATCATAAGAAAAAATAAATCCTAAAATTAAAATCTAAATGAGCTTAAAATTATAACCTTAATTATGTAAAATTATTACATAATTGATAATCACCCCAAGGAAAAAGTAAACAAATGAAAAAAATCCCAAGTCAAGCCCTAGCCCGCTCGTTCTACCACCGCCGAACAACAACCATCCCCTCTCCTCTCCGTCACCTAGCTCAGCCTTTATTTCAATCGCAGCAAACCTGGGCCAGAATCCTCTTTATGCAGATCCGGCAACCCCACCAGCCATCCACGCCGGCGGAACCTCCAACTCCGGCCAAGCATCCTCCGTTGGCAAAGAATTTCCTATGTGAATTTAAAGGGTTGTTTCCAGAATGTGTATATATAGATTTTCTCTACCAATCTTGGAGAGATACTTGAAGTTCAAGTGACTTAGTCTCTTATGCCATAGCCAACTATTTTCACTAACATTCTTTGCTACAAACACAGAGATTAGAAGAAATACAAGAGGAATTACAATCAAGAACATAAACATTTTTCTTACGAATCCCTTTGAGCAGAGTGACACCAGATGTGCCATCTTTGATGAGACAAATATTTGAAGTGAAGTGGCATTGCAATCCTTTGTCGTAAAATTGAGATATTGTGTTGAAGTCCAATAACTAGAGAGACTTCTTGGATGGTGATTTTTCCTGTTTGAATAACTCCATATCTTACGGTCTTTCCTTTGCTGTTATCTCTTAAAGTTATTGATGGACCTTTTTCTTCTCGGACATCTTTCAATAAGTTGATATCTCCGGTCATGTGTCTTGAGCAACTGCTATCGAGATACCATAGACTTGATTTTTCCTTAGAATGTTCAGCCATTAAACAAAAGACCTACAAAATAGACATTTAAGAACAAGGTCCCCTTTTATTCTTTTGAGTCCAAAGGGTTAGAAACTTTTGATCACATACACCTATCTCACAGAAGGAGGGTTATGCCTTTTAAGATTGGGTGTGAATCTCAAAAGTCATTCAGCAACCTTGTGATCATAACCATCACACATATAACAATGGTGGAAGCCACCCAGTTGAGGGTTAACAAACTTCGTTGAAGTCTTAAGCACAACATCATTAACTGGTATGAATGATGTCTCCCTAACAAAGTTTATCTTCTTGAACTTAGCCACATTGCTCCTAGGTGAGGTCGGCTTACCTTGATAGGTAGCTTGCCACGGTAGGTGCATGCGGTTGGGTAGTTCATCTACCTTGCTGGAGGTTGCTCCGAGGTAGGTTCATCCATGACAATACCTTTCAACTTTAGTGCCTTGCCAGTTTGTTTCTTGGGGTAGACATAATGGAACTCTAGTTTATTTTTTGGTTCTTGTTCTTTACCCTTAGATACACGATGTTTAGCCTTTGACCCTTCCAAAGTTTGCTGGGTAAATTTCTCATCTCTTTCACAACAAGATGCACATTTAAAGTTGTCACCAGTTTGAAATCCCAAGCCTTCTTTATCTCCACTGGACTTTTGGATTCTAATATTTGATCCATAGTGACAAGAATTGGTCCACTCATTAGTGATCCTTTTGAGGTCATTTATCTCAGCAACCAATTATTCGTTTTTAACTTTAAATATGATATTTTGTTCTTCTAAGAAACGGTTTCTATCAGTTAGAGGAGCCATGATTTTGATCTGCTCCTTAAGGAGTGTGTGTTAAGATCTAAGTAGATATTTCTCCGTCTTAAGATGAGAAATTTCTTCAGTTGAAAGTGCTAAAGCTTCCTTCATGCCGGTAAACTTACTAATTACCTGTTCAGCTTTCATGAACATCTTTTCTTGTTCGTCAGGGTAAATATCAAACTTTACTTGAGGAGTGGTAGATTGAGCTTCCTTCACTTTGGGATTTTATAGAGCCTTCTTTGCTTCACTCTGTAGACACCCCGCCTTAGACCTCTCATGTCCCGATTGCACACACATTCTCTGTCTTCCTCTTTTCTGTTACGTTTTGTTACTTTTCATTAACTTTTGTTACTTTCCGTTAAGTTCTTAACTTAATCCATTAGTCTTGGACTTGAATAAGTGACAAATTCAACCTTGAGTCTTTGTTTCATTTGTTTTTGTTGACTTTCGTGGTGTTCGTTAAGTTTCTGACTGATTTCGTTAGTTTCGGGGCTTAACTGCATAGCGAGGTTAACTTTTTGGCTAAAATGTGGATTTTATGAAGGTGGGACGTTTGCGCCTTTGCCCTCCTTTGTGGGAGGCGTGCGCTTCCCATAGGGGGGGGGGACGTGCGCGCCTCTGTAAGTACCCCAATCTGAATTTGACCTACTTTAGAGGAATTCTTGGTACCATTTAGGGATAAACCAATGGGTCAGGACCTCACTAGGATAAACCTAATATTCCAGGACTGAACTGGAATTAAACTTAGAAAAATCCAGAAGCTCGCCAAGTTGAGTCGTACGGATGGTTTGGGTACTTGAGGGGTTGAGCCGTACGGCTATGTTGGGCACCCTCAGTCTCTATAAATTGAACCCCATGCTGATCATTTCAGGGGGGGGGGGGAGAATATTGTTTAGATAGGGGAAACTCTACAGAAATCGTGTCTGAGAGAGAAATCACCCTTATAATTGAGTGAAGGAAAGGAAGATAGACTAGAACCATCATAGGTGAGGTCCCTTTCCCCCATCTTCTCTTCATCTCAACTCTATTTTGCTTTGTAAATCACATTACTTGTTCTTGTTTACATCCTTGTAAGACTTGTCCTCTCAAGCAAATTTACATTCTTGCAAGACTTGTCCATTTCAAGCATACATATATTATATTAATACAAGACTTGTCCATTTCAAGCATATATATCTTATATACATATAATGTGAACTAAACCACGAGCATGATTCAAGGTGCCCTTCATACTTTTGTATGAAAGAGGTTCAAACCTAAGGATGATCATGGTTTAATTTCTTGTTCTAAATAGCTTAAAGATCTCTTTATCAAGGTAAAAGCTCATGTCTTTATGTTGGTATTACACAAACTAGGCCATGATGATCAAGTTGGGGGATAAAGGCTCAATCTTTATCATCCCAACCTTGATCTAGCCAAAAATCCCTAAGATTGGGTCATAAAGATTGGATCTTTATGTTGTTATTGTTGTCCCTCAAGGTTAATCTTTCATAAAAAGTCCATTTTGATGGTAAAGTTCCAATCTTTACTCATCAAATGGCAATTTTGGCCCAAAGGGCATGTTCATCACCTTTCTCAAAATTTCCCCAATGATTGTCTTGATCATACCCAAAACCTTTGTTTTTGGTGTCTAATTTGTGATCAATGACATAGGGATGATTAAATCCATGTTTTTGTTAAAGAAAATTACTGAAAATGATCATCACAGTCCAGTTTCAGCAAGAACACTCTGTTTTGCCTGAAACTGGACAGTTTTCTGATAAACTGTCAAAAACCCTTGGAATGCTCTCCCTAGCCGTACGCCTACTTTGGCCAGGGAGTGCATTTTCCAGTTTCTTCCCTTTGTGACTGAAATGTTTGCAAAATAACCCTTTTCTGTTAAATAATTAACCAGTTTTGTTAAAATGTCAGTTTCTCCCATTTTTGAAACACACACACACACATGAACGTTTGTTAACTAACGTTAGGGAGACTCGGTCCTATTCGAGGCGAATTGGGTGACGTAAAACTCTTCCCAAGGCGTAACTTGACCTCCGAACTAATAGAATCTCTAACCTTTCCATTTGTTGGGTTAAATTATTAACAAATGTGGTGGCTCCGTTATGTTTTGCGTGATAACTGTGTTTGGTTCTTTCGCCCTTCGAAACGAAAACCCTTTGTTTCCTTCGTCGCGGGGCGTGATCCTTACAGTGGCGACTCCGCTGGGGAGTAAAGTATTTGCAAACTTCTTTTTAGAAGCTTTGAGGACACTTTTGTGTGGGTCAAACTCCCGTCCCCCGTTTTTGTTAACTTTTGTGTTTGTTTTGTGTGTGTTGTGTTTCTGTTTGAATCTTCTGGAGTGGAAACTGTTCTGGAAATGCAATAAACTGGGGCTTGATGATCAAAAGTTGAAAAACTGCAAAAAATAATTGCTAGGATGCTATAGCCGTACGACTATGTTGGGCAGGGAACAGAATGTTTCAAAATTTAACAATTTTGTGCAGGGCAGAAACATTTTGTGCCCTTTTGGCTTCTGCTCTTGTCCAGGTTCCATTTACAGTTTTGTTTGTGCACATTACCTTCTTCCTTTTTAGCCAAAACTTCGTTTTTAAAGCTTGGTTATGCACAAGTCTTTTTGGACATAAAATTGGGTTTTTAAGGCCTCCTTGTGCATAACCCCTTTTGTAAAAATTTTGAATCCTTTTGTTGTGCACAACTTGTTTTGCAAATGGTTTTCAAAGGATTGTTTCTTGTGAAGTTTTGATTTCAAAGAACTTTTTGGTTGTGCACAATTTGTTGTATGTACAAGTTTTGGCTTTGTTTGTCCATATGATTCTTGCTTGATTGCTTGTGTAAATAGCTTATTCATGCTTGCTCATTTTTGTGATTATGCTTATTCATGCTTGTTCATATGTTGATTATACATTGCTCATGATGTTAAAACGAATCGAAAATTTCTATTTTAACTCAAAAGAGAACATAGAATGGCTTCACACTACGCGCACTTGACCTTGCACATTCCAAATGCCTTTTAAACCCGGGATGGATGCCAGATGCATCTTGATTGGTGCTCTTGTGCCCTTCTAGCGCGCACGGGTCCATTCCACCTCCCCTTCCGAGCCGAGTCAACCACACTTGTCCGTGACACACAAATACCGAGACTTTGGTTGTTTTTTTGGTCTAGCTCACGTTACCACGTCCCTAATACGTGTCTGAGATTAATTGTGGCCAAGTTAATGCCCGAGTCATGACTCTTTGTGAAAGCAAGTGTGACCATGGTCAACTTTGATCCGGTCCTTGACTTATGCGTTAATATTGGCTATAAGTAACCTAAGTCATGTGTTATGGATAGGGTGACACTGTGTTGTCGAGCCCTAATGAATGGTTCATACTAATCATCCTTAAGCCCATGGATAAGATTCGAGAGTCCTCATCAAAGATGAGGTTATACCGGAAGTCCCTTAAGTCCCTAAGACGAATCTCGATCTTAACCGGGGCTTAATCATGATTGGAATGGCTCACGCATTGGGAATCTTGCGATGCACTAGACCCTAGGTTCGTTTATTTTGGTCGGTGGAAGCTGCTTGCCCTATAGGACCCTCGCCCGGGACAGTCCATCCTTTGGAGTGTGCAAGGCAGGTGAAAAACGAGGGGTCTATAGGCGTAGTGATGGCCTCCACTGATCCAGGATGTAGAATAGTTGCGAAAAAGAAGAGAAATCTTTTCCAACCAATTAGGAATAAGATGTGTTTTAAGTAAACATGAACAATAAATGTTAAGCCTTTGAACTGTGCACTAACGTTTGTTCGTGTGACAAAACTGCCTAAGAATGATCAAAAGAGTAAATGAAAAATTCTTTTTCCTGAAAACAAAAATTGCTAAATTCACCCAAAACGCATGGCTTGGGCTTTCCCCCCAAAAGGGTCAAACTCGTTTCTCTCAATGAGTCAAAATATCGTTTGTGTTGAGTCCCCGCCTTACTCAAAGCATGGCTTTTCGAGATTCTTTCCACGGTGCCCTTACGGCTTGTCGGTCCTTTGTGCTATAGGTGTAGACACCCCGCCTTGGACCGCTCACCACGATTGCACATTTGATCTTGTGTTTCTCCCCATTTTAAGTGTTTCTCGTTAGTTTCTGTCACTTCCGTTAAGTTCCTGACTGACTTCGTTAAGTCTAGGGACTAAATTGAATGACAGGGCTGACTTTCTAGTCCATTCTGTCAAAATTGCCTTCTCTGAGTCGCGCGCCTCCGACAGGAGGATCCAGGCGCGCGCGCCTCCCGCCCCCAAAGCAGGAAGCGCGCGCCTCTGGGCGTCAGTTACAGATTTCTGGCCAGGATTCCCTCCCTTGCTCAATTTACAAGATTTTGCCCGGGAAGGATTTCTTGGTGACTGGGTTTTGGCACCAAAAACACCCCTCTTTCACCTATAAAAACCTCCATTTACCTCCATTTTCAAGGATGGAAAACTAGACAAAAAATCACTTTCTAAAGGTTCTCCAAGGATCTCATTAAGCAACATTTGAAGTTCTTCAAATTGTAGGTAAAAGTCCATCTTTTCCTTTCTTTTCTACTTCATCTCCTCTCTCTCTTTTTTACTATTAATCAAATGTGCAATCACCCAAATCATTTTGGGACATGACTCTAATGATCACCTCATCTCATTGAGGTTGGTTAAGGAGTCATCTCCTACATTCCAAACCCTATTTTAAATCCCCCCTTTTCATGACTTAAAGAAGAAGAAGAAGAACATTTTCATTCATGTAGATTTTGATCAAGCAAGACCAACCTTAGTAGGGAAAGATGGGTGTTTCGGTACTTCCCATCTCGTAATCTAACCCCCGAACATCAAAACAAAGAATCTATGTTTTCGTAATCAAACTTAGGCTACAATCTATAGGTTTTCTTATGTTCCTCAAAACATAGGTGGCGACTCTAAAAACAAGTTAGACATCCTAGGATAATTCACCGCTCTAGCCGAGCCGTGGTTTCCCGGGGTATCTACAGTGGCGACTCCGCTGGGGATGTATTTGAGGGTTAAACTTGCATTCTGATCGAAATCTACATCTTTTCTGGGCATTCTGTTTCCTGATGGGGGAGGCGCGCGCGTCTGGCCTTTTAAGCCTAAGGCGCGCGCATCCCGCATCAAGAACCAGAATCGCCCACTTCTTCATGTTCTTCATCTTCTTCTTCTGTTATTATGCACTAATCACTTCTGCAGGGGTTACAATATGAACATGGGACCAGGGCAATCCCCTGAGTCCAAAGTCTGACATTCTGACAGGTGTGCCCCAGAAGCGCGCGCCTCCCATAAGCATTGCGCCATGCGCGCGCGTCCCACATCAACACTCAGAGGCGCACGCTTCTGGGTTGGTTTCCAGAACAGAAACAGGTTTCAGTGACTGAGCAGAACAGTGGGGTGTGGGCACAGTTGCCTGCATCAGAACAGAATTGAACCCTCGGATTGTTTTAATTTTGTGTTTTATTTACCGGTCACACGGGTGATTCGGGAGTTGTAATTTTATGTGCTTATGTGTTTTGTGTGTTTTTCTTTCTTTTCAAAAAAAAAAAAAAATAATAAAATAAAAAATTTGTCACTTGTTAGACCTCACACTACATGCACATATTCCTATGAACTGCTCACTATCGAGTCGCACAAGTCCAATCCCAAACCCGTCGAGGCCCGTCCTAGAAAGTTTCAAGCTCCACCAGACCTTGGCTCTTTCGAAGCGGTAAACCTCAGCCCGTGGCGTAGTTCAAGACTACATGCCGGGGGTGACCTTTGAGCCTCATATTCAAGCCGAGCACAAACCACACAATTCTAGTTAGGGTCTAACACTCCGTGACTTAAGCCGGTTTCCATGTACCGAGATTTCCCTAAACTAATGTCTTCAAATCATACATGCCAACTTGTTGAAAGGGACGCAATAAAAATCCGTCCCCAAAAGTGGTTATTTTGGACGAAAATAAAAATCCGTCCCCGCATGTATGCTTTACTACATTAATTTAGTTTAATCCCGATACATGTAGGATTCACAAGCGCGATGGAATCCGATGAGTATATGGGACCGCGAGATGGTCTATATACTAGTGTGACGATTCCATTATTTTCTTAGAAACCCCAAAAGGGATTCATTCCCTCCGACTTATAAAAAAAAAAAAAAAAAGAGTCTTTTCTTTTGTGGTTCAAGTCGTGTGCCCAACTGTGTGTTCTAAGCCTCTTCATGGACCGCAAGTGTTACTCAAGACTGACAAGGGCCTCTTCTGCAATATAGGTTCAATTGGTACTTACAAAGTCTACCGGGATTCAGCAAATCGGTTAGTCCGTGAAGAGATCACTCCAACAGCTCCAACATCAACCATGACCGGCAGCAGCAACACCATGTCTCTCGAACAGCTCTCAACTATGGTCCAACTCCTCCAAGAGCAAGTCTCCACCCTTAACAAGGAGGCACAAAGCAAAGACGACATTTGGCAATCCCACCTCGACAGCCAAAGGGAGGCCCACGAGGCCGAAATGGAGCTAATGAAAGAAAAGCTCACCAACCTTGCCAAGGGAAAGAACAAGAACAATGATGATGAATCCGAATGGACCGAGGGTTTGTTCAAGAGTCCTTATTTCAACACCCGCACCAAGAAAATGGGGGAACCAAGTTCCGAGAACAATGAGCCCAAAATGGTGGATTCTATCATGGCCTACATCGACCAAAAATTCAATGGGCTCAACATGGGGAAAGGTTCCGACACAAGCCTTTATCAATCATCCATCCTCATGAGTACTATGGCCGCTCTTCCCGATAAGTTCAAGATGCCCGACATAAGCAAATTCAAGGGCAACTCTTGTCCTATGGCTCACATTGAGACTTATATTTGGGCAATGGTTCCAAAGAAGGTCTCCACCAAGGTGATGGCTCAATGCTTTCCTCTCACTCTCGAGGGGGCGGCAAAAGATTGGTATGCTACTCTCCCGCTCACTGTCCGTCTTGATTGGGACTCCGCCATGCTTGCCTTCAAGAACCAATACCAAGGCAACACCACTCACCGGCCCACAAGGAAAGAGCTAGAGAACACTACTCAACGAGACAACGAGTCCTTCATCGACTTCACAAGGAGATGGAATGACAAACTCTCTGAGATTGTTGAGAGGCCGAACACAAAAGAGCAAATGGACATATTTCTCAAGTGTCTCAAGATTGATCTCCGCACTCACCTAAGTGGGTCTTGCTATTCCGACTTCTCCCAAATGTATGAGGCGGGGGTACGCATGGATAACTTGCTCAAGGAGATTAAGAAAACCACTCCTACTTACCGCTACAAGGCCGCTTCCAACTCCACAAAAGAGGCCTCGGTCAACGCCGTCACTATTGACAAGGGGAATTACAAAAAGGTTCCTCCACCTCAAGGGAAGAAGTCCCGAAGTGACCGTGTCTACACGCCTCTCCAAGGCATGACTCAAACCGAAGTGTTCGAGGTCCTCAAGGCAAAGGGTCAAGTCACACCCGTGCAAGGGTACCAACCCAAGACGATCCAATCCAATCATGCTCACCACAAATATTGTGGCTACCACCAATATAGTGGCCACACCACCGAGGAATGCTTCGTTCTCCGCAATGTCATTCAAGATCTCATAGATAAGAAAGAATTTGTAGTGACTAATGACGAGCATGTCAATGTAATAGAGATAGGAGAACTCGAGGGGACCACCCATTCAATCCCAATTGTGAATGGGGGCCCCAATGTTATGAATAAACTTGACAATTCTTGTTATGTAGTGACATACGATGAGGTAATGAGGGAAGTACTAGAGAATAGGAAAAAGAAGCAAGATGGGAACGTCAACATGCTAACTCGATCCGGTCGAGTCATAGCAAGCAACCCTTCCACTTCCGCACCGAGCTCCTCTTCTCAAAGGCCGCAAGCTCACAACGCTCCCGAAGATCCTCTACTTGTCCAACTCAAGAAAACTCAAGCCAACATCTCTATTTGGGACCTCATTGAATCCTCAAAGAAACACCGAGATCTTGTCATCCGTAATCTCGATGATACATCAGTTTCTCCCGATACTACTCCCGAGGACCTCACGGCAATGATTGGTCACATTCATTTTAGCAACGTCATCACCTTTGCCGATATGGACCTTCCACCGTTTGGTTCCGACCACAACGAAGCTATTTACCTCAAGGTACGAGCAAGGGGGAGGCCCGTCTCAAGAGTCTTAGTGGACGGTGGTTCCGCACTCAATCTCATGCCTGGTAGAATCATGGGCATACTGGGGCTTAAGGATTCTGATTTGAAGCCTTCTACTCAAGTAATCCGAGGTTATGACAGCACCGCCCGTACAGTCATGGGTATGATCGAAATAGACATTGAGTTTGGGAGCATGGTCATGTCCGTTCCATTCCAAGTGCTTGATATCCCGGCCTCGTTCAACTTACTGTTGGGTCGACCATGGATTCACAGTGCTAATGCCGTACCGTCAACTCTCCACCAATGTGTCAAGATCCGAAATGGTGATGAAATAGTGACCGTAATGGCTGAAAACATCACTATCCATAGAAAAGGTGAGCCCGTCCACCAAGTTCAGCATGGTCTACCAGACTCCACTCTCTCCGGCGTCTCAATCAACGCCATTGATAAAGAAGGGGGAAACGGATCATGGACCCCCAGCAATCACAAAGTCCTCCGCATGATGAGGAATATGGACTACTTCCCTGGTTTAGGCTTAGGGAAATATCAGCAAGGAATCCTACGTCCCGTGCAAGTCCCATTTGTCAAGAACACCTTCGGTTTGGGGTATGAGCCTTCCAAAGAAGACTCGAAACAAGAGCAAGCGATCAAGAACGAAAAGGCCCGAGCTCGTAAAGAAGGCCGTCGGTATGAAGTCCCTAATCTAAGGCCTTATTGCAAGACGTTGAATGGTTATTTTGTCCGCCAAGGGGAAGACGTTCCATACATGATCTTTCCCGAACCATGGGTTAACAATAAAGGTGTCAAAAAGCCCGGCCTCGAAATCTTCTCCGATTGTGAGGTCCAGATATCCGAAAGAGAACCAACTCCCATGTCGCCCCGTGAATGGTGGGGGAGGAAGATGACTATAGAGTCCGAGACAGAAATCACCGTGGGGGGAAGAACTGACAGATTTAGCCTCCATGTTTGAAGAGCTCGCCATGATGAATAAATGCCAAGTTAACGCCATCCATGACACCGTCATCATGAACGAAACTATCAGTGAGATCCCGCCAAGCTCCGAGCCGATCAACAATTGGTATTCAACAAAAGGGCCCGTGGTATCCGAGGAATTCTTAGTCCAAGAAATGGGTTGCATACCCCGCACAGCAACAAAGGAAGAGCAGCTCACACTTACTTTCGAGTCCGAGAGTGTCTCTAATACCCTCACCCAAGAGGATTTGGAGGCCATAGCCGAGCGTGTGTTTCCTTTCTTTGCTAATAAAAAATTTGATATTTCTGAGTACCCTGAGATTGTAAACATCATAAATGATGAATTAACTAATAATGAACTTAACGAAGAAGTTAATAACGATTCAAATTATGATGAAATAGACCACGAAAACACAACATACTTAAATGAACTTGCTCAACAAGTCCGTAGTCGTGGCGAGAATGGTCCAAAGGCTGACGAAGAATTGCATGTTGTTAATCTGGGTACCGAAGAAGAGCCAAAAGAAACCAAGATTGGAAGCTTCTTCAAGGGAGACGACAGAGACAGATTGACTGCATTACTACGGGAGTTCGTGGATGTGTTCACATGGTCATACAAAGACATGCCGGGTTTAGACAGAAAGGTAGCGGAGCACAGGATTCCGATCAGAGAAGATACCAGGCCAGTAAAGCAGAAGCTCAGAAAGATCAAGCCAGAATGGTCTCTGCAGGTCAAAGAAGAGATTGAGAAGCTCCTCAGTGTGGGTTTCATCAAGGTTATCGAGTATCCGACATGGTTAGCCAACATTGTGACAGTCAGGAAGGCGAACGGCAAGGTTCGAGTTTGTGTAGACTTCTGGGATTTAAACAAAGCTTCCCCAAAGGATGATTTTCCACTCCCTAATATCGATATGCTAGTCGACTCCACTGCTGCCTACGAGGTTCGCTCATTCGTGGATGGGTTCGCTGGGTACAATCAGATTCTTATGGCCGAGGAAGATCAACATAAGACAGCCTTCACAACACCGTGGGGTACCTTTTGCTACACAGTCATGCCATTTGGGTTAAGAAATGCTGGGGCTTCCTACCAAAGAGCCGTGACAGACTTGTTCCACGATATGATTCACAAAGAAATCGAGGTCTATGTGGACGACATGATCATTCACTCCAAAGGAACCGATGGTCAACACCTAATCGATCTACGCAAGTTCTTCGAAAGGCTTCGTCAACACAAGATGAGGCTCAACCCTGCAAAGTGCACATTCGGGGTTATCCGAGGCAAAGTTCTTGGTTATATGGTCACTGAAAGAGGAATCGAAGTAGACCCCTCCAAAATCAAGGCAATCATTGACATGCCTCCTCCAAAGACGCAGAAAGAGATTAAAGGTTTCATGGGAAGACTACAATACATCAGTCGGTTTGTGCACCAACTCACTTCTATGTGCGAGCCAATCTTCAAGCTACTCAAGAAGAATGTGGCTCTAGAATGGACCGACGCGTGCCAAGAAGCCTTCGATCAAGTAAAGCATTACTTGACGTGCCCTCCTGTTCTAGTTCCGCCGCACAAGGAGAAACCTCTGTTGCTTTATCTCACTGTCAATGATGAAGCCCTAGGGGCTATGTTAGCACAAGAGCAACGAGAGTCCACAAAGGAGAACGCCATTTATTTTGTCAGTCGCCGATTCCAAGGAGGCGAAAAGAACTACTCTGTCTTAGAGAAGTCATGTGCAGCATTGGTTTGGGTCACTCAAAAGCTCAAACACTATATGGAAGCTTTTCCGATCAAGCTAGTAGCAAAGGTGGACCCGCTCCGCTACATCTTCGAGAAGCCTTTCATGTCAACAAGAATAGCCAAATGGTACTTCATGCTCGCCGGCTATGATATCACTTACGTCACACTAAAATCCGTCAGGGGGAAAGTGTTCAGTGACCAGCTTGCCGAATTCCCGTGTGACGAAGTGAAGGGGGAAGATGTACAGTTCCCCGATGAGCATTTAATTTGTACTGCAACCGAGGAAGACAAGTGGCAACTTTTTTTCGATGGCGCCGCCAATAAACACGGTTTTGGTATAGGGGTATTGCTTGTCGATCCAAAAGACATCTACACTCCCATTGCCATACGCCTGGAATTCGAAGCTACCAACAACATTGCCGAGTACGAAGCATGCATAGCAGGGCTCGAAGCAGCTCTCGAAAGAAACGTCACGGAACTAGAAGTGTTCGGCGACTCTTTGCTCCTTATCAATCAGCAATCGGGTAAATGGCGAGCCCAAGACCCGACTCTCCAACAGTATGGTCAGCACCTTGAAGAACTGGTTGAACAATTCCAAGAGATCACTTTCAACTACCTGCCAAGGGATAAGAATCGCTTCGCTGATGCACTGGCCACTATAGCTTCATTAGTTGAAATGCCCAAAGGGAAAATGGTGAAGCCTTTCAAAATTGCTCGAAGGAACAGTCCGGCATATTGCATGAGTATCGAGATCAACGAGGTTCAAACAAACTCTCCGTGGTATTCGGATATCATGAACTTCCTCAAAGACGGCACTTATCCCGAGAACATCAATAAGAAGTCTCAAGCAGCTCTGCAAAGGTTAGCCTCTCGGTACGTACTGATTGGGGACCGAGTCTATAAAAGGCACCACGACGGGATCAATATCTTATGCGCCAATGAGACCGAATCTCAAGAGATAATGTGTGAAGTGAACGAAGGAGAATGTGGACCCCACATGAATGGGTTTATGCTAGTCAAGAAGATACTTCGCATTGGTTACTATTGGAGCACTATGGAACGAGACTGTATCGAGAAAGTCAAAAGGTGTGCCAAGTGCCAATTCCACGCTAATCTGCAACATGCTCCACCCTCACAACTTTACAACATGGTCACACCTTGGCCTTTCTCTTGTTGGGGGATAGACATCATCGGTAAAGTTCATCCTGCCGGGAGCAATGGGCAGTCATTCGTCCTAGTGGCAGTCGACTACTTTACAAAGTGGGTCGAAGCACAAGCCTATCGAACCCTCAACGCCAAGAAAGTGTCCGAATTTGTAAAGATTAATATCATGTGCCGATACGGCGTGCCTCATGAAATCATTTCCGACAACGGCTCTCACTTCGAGAAGGAAATGGATGCACTTTTGGTAGAATACAAGATCACCAAGCACAAGTCATCTCCTTACCGGCCCCAAGCAAATGGCGCAGTCGAAGCAGCAAATAAGACCATCGAGACCATCGTCATGAAAATGGCCTCAACAGGAAGGGATTGGCCCGAGAAGCTACCGTTAGCATTGTGGGGCTACCGCACATCAATACGATCCGCAACAGGAGAAACTCCTTATGCATTGGTCTATGGTTCTGAAGCCGTACTCCCTATCGAACTTGAAGTCCCATCTCTACGGGTCCTCCTCGAGAATCAAGTCAACGAGGTCGACTGGATGCAAAGTCGATATGAACAACTAGCCTTGCTCGACGAGAAAAGGATAAGAGCACTCGAACGCACGAGGGCGTATCAGCAAAGGATGGCAAGAGCTTTCAACAAAAAGGTGAAGCCTCGAAACATCAATGTGGGAGATTTGGTTTTAAGACAACATCCTCCTAATGCCATGAATCCCCTGGGGAAATGGGGACCCCGATGGATCGGTCCGTACGTGGTCAAAAAGATACTAAGCGGTGGTGCAGTCCGGCTCGTGGATTTAGATGGTGACCAGCTGCCAAAGGAGGTCAACCTCGACAAGCTCAAGAGGTTCTACGCTTAATAAACAAAGACCATAACAAAAAAAATAAAAAATAAAAAATAAAAATCGCTCGCTAGGTTGAAAACCGCAAGGGCGGCCTAGGCAAAAATTAGAGCACGTGCAAAAAAGAAGCCCGCTAGATTGAAAACCCGAAAGGGCGGTCTAGGCAAAAAACAGGGTGCACAACAAAAAAATAATAAAAATGGTCTTTGTTTGTTTGAACTACGAAGACCTGAGCCTCCCAACTGGAGGAACATAGGCAACCTTCGGGTGCGGTCTAAAACATATCAAAAATACCCAATTCACTTCAAATAACAAAATGCAATTTTTATTCATTCAATGAACTATTCAAACCATTACAACGGATTTATTGAGCAACAAAAGACATCAAAATATTAAATCCTAAAACAAAGTGGTCTAATTGCAATCTCTTAGGGTACTAAGAAAAATCCAATTTTCTCTCAGCTTTCAAAGGACCGCCCGATCGTCTCTCAATCCTTTTCTTCTTGGGTAACGAAGGAGCACTAATGCGCACCGAAACCTTCTGTGTTGCAACACGTCTCCTAGCATAAAAGTCATCTAAAGGAGTACCGAAAGGGTCAGCGAGAATGTTACTCGAATCAGCAGCAGCCTCCCTATATCTCAAAGTGCTGCTAGGCTCAAAACCCTGTCCCAACAACTCGGCACGAAGCACATCAACCCAAGTGGTGCCACGGTAAAGGGTGACAAATAAATAGTCTAAGTAGCTCTCGGGAAGGAAGACACTCCCCGATGCAGAGGAGCGAAAGCCCAACGATTGCGGTCATCTCCCCAAGCCGACTGAAGCTCACTCGAGAAGCCAGGACCCATGTAAGCAACTGGACGAAGCATTCCATCCCTCGGAAAAGGAATTGTCTGTTGGCGACCGAACTGCCGCAGAACCCGTTCTGGCTGGTAAAATGAAGAATCTCTCAAACCGGGTACAACCACTTGCTGAAAACCAAGAGTCCATTCCACAAAAGGACAAAGACCCCAAGAAGGAGGACACCACTCAATATCGGCGGTCACCCGAGAGGCAAAGAATTTCTTCCAATCATCTTCAGATAAATCCCGGATCAACAACTTCCTCCTATGAACAGCAAAAGGAGACAAATCACCATCCGGAGAATAAATCTTGAAGTGTTCTCGGAGCCATATGGTCAAGAGCAAAGGGCTTCCCCGACACATCTTGCCCGTCCTATGTAACTCATCAAGGCCGTGCAACGTCTCCCCTACAATAAGAGGGATTACACTAAATTGCTGCTCCTTAGCTTGCAAAATAATCTCAGCCAACTGCACGTCCGCAGTCCCGAAAGGTGTAATAAACAGTACTTCGCTGAAGAGACAAACGGCCATGGCATTTCTTTTGAAAGATTGAACCATCGGGTCCTCCGAGTGTAAACTGAAGAACATCGGCAATTCAGTTATGTCAATCACGGTACCATGCAACATCTTCCTCACGTCCTCAACAGGGAGATTCAGTAACCCAACCCAAGAGCCGATGGCACCGCGGTGATATTTAGGGACGGCAATCCGACCGGCCAAAGGCATGCCAAGGATAGCCCCGAAATCGTCAACAGTCGGCACCATTTCATTAGCTGAAAGGTTGAAGGTATGGCTGTTGCAATCCCAGAAAGCCGCGGCATCTCTCAACAAATCCCAATCCGGCTTCAACGTCCGCAAGGTGAAAAGAATTTGGAACCCGAAATCTTTAATGAAGGCCTTCTTGGGATGGGTCTTGAAAGAATACACAAAAGTGCCCAAGTCCTTTTCATACGCACTAACGACCTTGGCATCAAGGGCAAAAGAATTGGAAGCCATGGAAAATGTAGATCACAAGCGAAGTTAAGCAATAATATAATGTTCAAAAATGGCAGAAAGGAGCTGTGAGAATCAACTGGTCGAACAGAAGATGATATTATAGCTGTTGGGGGATCTTTTGGTCAGTAAATGTCAAGCCCGGAATTCCACCTCCCAGACGCGCGCGCCACCCGCCAGCAGTCTGAAGTGCTCGCGCGTCCCAATCCTACATAGGAAGGCGCGCGCCTCCCAGGTCTAAATCGCTTCAAGAAAAGGGCCTTGTCAGAGATCTCCCGCCTAAATCAAGACACTGTCCCGATCCTCGGACACCCAGTTGGGCACACCTTTTTCTGGTCCGCCCTTAATGCATGTCAAAAATCGAAAGTAGGATAGAAACTCCCACTCAAAAGTAGGCTGTCCTCTTCAAAATTCCGAACTCCCTAAGGTCTGTCACGGGTGCCACACCCCCCTCAAGAGTCAATCTCAACATTTCATCCCCAGCAGGAACATTTTTCTGGTCGCGGTTAACTATGCCCGTACCCCGCAATTCAAAAGTCAAGTGTGACTCCAAATGGCACGAGACTTCAAAACAATATTTCATCAAACGGATTCACCAACGGATTCGTCAACAAGGGTTCACCAACGGACTCATCCAAGGGATTCACTAACGGATTCATCAAACGGATTCACCAACGGATTCGTCAACAAGGGTTCACCAACGGACTCATCCAAGGGATTCACTAACGGATTCATCAAACGGATTCACTAACGGATTCGTCAACGAGGGTTCACCAACGGACTCATCCAAGGGATTCACTAACGGATTCATCAAACGGATTCACTAACGGATTCGTCAACGAGGGTTCACCAACGGACTCATCCAAGGGATTCACTAACGGATTCATCAAACGGATTCACCAACGGATTCGTCAACAAGGGTTCACCAACGGACTCATCCAAGGGATTCACTAACGGATTCATCAAACGGATTCACCAACGGATTAACGGATTCGTCAACAAGGGTTCACCAACGGACTCATCCAAGGGATTCACTAACGGATTCATCAAACGGATTCACCAACGGATTCGTCAACAAGGGTTCACCAACGGACTCATCCAAGGGATTCACTAACGGATTCATCAAACGGATTCACTAACGGATTCGTCAACAAGGGTTCACCAACGGACTCATCCAAGGGATTCACTAACGGATTCGTCAAACAAGGGTTCACCAACGGACTCATCCAAGGGATTCACTAACGGATTCGTCAAAAGGTTCACCAACGGACTCATCATTCACTATTCATCATTCAGCCGGCAGGTTCACCTAACGGATCATGCCACCCCCTCTATCAACAAAAGCCGCTCACACAGGGAGCGCACCACTATCTCTCGGAATTTCAAATTCCTGCTTTCATCGAGTCTTTGCCTTTTTTTTGGTGATGTCCTCGGCGGGTGTTTTTAACTTTCGTCGACGCATTTTGCTTTGCAATCCACGTCGCCGAGGGGCTCTGTAGACACCCCGCCTTGGACCGCTCACCCCGATTGCACATTTGATCTTGTGTTTCTCCCCATTTTAAGTGTTTCTCGTTAGTTTCTGTCACTTCCGTTAAGTTCCTGACTGACTTCGTTAAGTCTAGGGACTAAACTGAATGACAGGGCTGACTTTCTAGTCCATTCTGTCAAAATTGCCTTCTCTGAGTCGCGCGCCTCCGACAGGAGGATCCAGGCGCGCGCGCCTCCCGCCTCAAAGCAGGAAGCGCGCGCCTCTGGGCGTCAGTTACAGATTTTTGGCCAGGATTCCCTCCCTTGCTCAATTTACAAGATTTTTCCCGGGAAGGATTTCTTGGTGACTGGGTTTTGGCACCAAAAACACCCACTTTCACCTATAAAAACCTCCCTTTACCTCCATTTTCAAGGATGGAAAACTAGACAAAAAATCACTTTCTAAAGGTTCTCCAAGGATCTCATTAAGCAACATTTGAAGTTCTTCAAATTGTAGGTAAAAGTCCATCTTTTCCTTTCTTTTCTACTTCATCTCCTCTCTCTCTTTTTTACTATTAATCAAATGTGCAATCACCCAAATCATTTTGGGACATGACTCTAATGATCACCTCATCTCATTGAGGTTGGTTAAGGAGTCATCTCCTTGTGAATACGTGTGTTTGAATTTGGGAATATTCATAGCAACATTGAAATTATGAGAGTCGCCACGCCGTTTTAGTTATAGACAAAACATTGAGAAAAGCATGTTTATGGGTTCGGGGGTCAAATTACAACAAGAGAAGAATATTGAACGTTATCACTCCTATTGCCCGAATTGATCGGTCTTTCTATCATGATGAATGTGTTAGTAGTGTGTTAGTGTTTGAGACCGGATCCGAAGATTGCCTACGTTCCTCTCAATGTGAGAAGCTCAGGTCAGCGTAGTTCGCAGAGAATTTAGAATAGGCAGAAGAATCGGGATCATGCATAATGAGGGGGGAATTACCTAAAGATTAGGGTTTAGAAGTAGTTCCTAGATCATCCTCGGGTTGATGAACCCTCGATCATCATCGGCTATGATTTGACATGTAATTATGAAGATCGCAACCCTAAATATAGCATAAATAAGGTTTTAATCTATGAACACGAAGAACATGCGAAGAACATATATGAACATATGAATGAACATGCAAAGCTCATGAAGAAACTATGAATAAACATGTACGAACATGAATATAAAAGATCTACATTAAGAATAATGCAAGAACATGAAGAAAAAGTTAGAAAACTTACCTATGTTGGCAAGAAATAAACCTTGGATCTTCTTGAGTGTTTGAATGTTAATTAGGGAGCAAAATAGTGTTTAAGAACTCCAAAATTCGTACTTAGAGCTCTCCAAAATCCTCCCCTTAAACCAATGGAATGGAATTGGTTTATATAGTAAACTGATGGGAAGATCTGATGGTCAGGATCATCCAGCGCAAGGTTGGCCGCCTGGCCATGGTTGAAGCCGGTGACAAGAGTGGCCGCGTGGCCAAGATCAACGCGGAGCAAGGTTGGCCGCGTGGCCAATGTTGCAGGCTGACTTGATTCTTAAGCTAGGGTTTCTGCATGGTTTTAAGGAAACCATTTACTACCTAATTTGATAGATTTTGTCATAAATGAGATATTTCGGGAATCCGGGACAAGTCTTTGCAAGGTTTCTAATTCCTATAAAGTCCTTGTATTTTTGGGAAAGTCCTAATAAACTCATTTTCAGGTCGGGTACTAACACTCCTACATTCCAAACCCTATTTTAAATCCCCCCTTTTCATGACTTAAAGAAGAAGAAGAAGAACATTTTTATTCATGTAGATTTTGATCAAGCAAGACCAACCTTAGTTGGGCAAGATGGGTGTTTCGGTACTTCCCATCTCGTAATCTAACCCCCGAACCTCAAAACAAAGAATCTCTGTTTTCGTAATCAAACTTAGGCTACAATCTATAGGTTTTTCTTATGTTCCTCAAAACATAGGTGGCGACTCTAAAAACAAGTTAGACATCCTAGGATAATTCACCGCTCTAGCCGAGCCGTGGTTTCCCGGGGTATCTACAATAGGAAGCAATGGAAAGAAAATCCCAAGCGATTGAGGTAGATATCCAGTTGGATGCACAGGCCCGGCTGGAAGGCAGGGTGAAACTCCTAGAAAGGACGGTGAACACGATGAGGGATCAAATATGAAAGTCAGAGGTCGATCGCAATGAAGCGATCAAGGTGGTTCAACAGCTCCGGAAGGAGATCAAGGAGGTACTCTGTTGGTCCCAAAGGGCAACAAGGGTATAGAACCGCTAGAGGGGGGGGTGACACGCCCCCAGGTCTCGGGATCCCTTAATAGGACCTCGAACCCGGTGGGAGTGCCTAACGAGGAACAAGAAACTTAACAAGAAACTGAATGACATTTGTTTAACAAACTGACATGATATATATACTCTAGAGTAAGGAGCTATACTAGCTCACAACACGAGTTCTAGACAAGAAAATTAAAACCAAACTTAAATACATACACAGCGGAAATATGCCTAGCACATAAGCTGGCATCAAGAGTACTATACAAGATGTCTAGCGACAACAAGAACTGAATAAGACTGTCTACCCCAAAAATAAGGAGTTACAAACCCATAATACATCGTCCTCACCAAATGTAAAAGGACACAAGCCCCAAAATAATCACGACCTGCGAAGTAAGCTCCCAGCTATGTCGAGCCTCACTGCGCACTATCCTTCCTTTGATCTAAGGAAAACAATTAAACAAGGAACGGGGTGAGATAAATCTCAGTAAGCTATTAGATGCAACTACAAGTAATGTTAAAGAATTACATTAAGAGATGAAGAGAAATTAACATGGTGAATTAAAGTTAAGATTAAAATGTAGGGAGATAACCTTAACTAACTTCAATATGTGAAGTAGTCATGTTGGTCATGTCCCATTAATGGGGATTGCATACATCAAGAAGAAGAAAACAAAGGAAGAAAATGGAGTTGTACCTTGAGAAAGAGGACTTGGAATCTTGACTTGAAAGTGTTGTTGTTGTAATGAAATTGTGGTAGAACAATTTGTGTAGAGTCTTGTTACTAAGAACTCTTGTTGGGAGAATTTGTGTATAATGTAGTTGGTGAATCAAGGTTGGAGTCCCTTTCTAAGGTAGAAGATGATGGTTTTTATAGGTAAAAAGAGAGGGAAATGATGGAGGGAAATTGGTCATCCATGTGAAATGGAATGGGCCAATCACAAATAAGATAAATGAATAAAAGAAAAATAAAAGAAATAAAAGAAATCAAATAATAAATGAAAGAAATATTAGTTTTTGGAAAAAGGCTTAGAATTTGGGATTGAGAGTTAATGAGAAAAGGGGGGATGAATGTGGATGTAAAAAGATGGTTTTTGTGATCAAGAAAAGATGTTTGTAAATAAGAAAAAGGAGGGAAATAAGGTGCAATCCGTTACTGCCATAATGGAAGGCGCGCGGGTCCCGCTTTAGGGGCAAGACGCGCGCGCATCCCGTTAACAGTTCTGGAAGCGCTCGCGGCAGAGAAGGACAGAATGACAGAATGACCCTAAAAGTTAACTCTGTTATGCAGTTTAGTCCAAAACTAACGGAATCAGTTAGGAACTTAACCGAAGTAACAGAAATCAACAAAAATAAGTTAAATAAAAATACTTTGTATGCAATCGGGGTGAGAGGTCCAAGGCGGGGTGTCTACAGAGCCCCTCGGCGACGTGGATTGCGAAGGAAAACGCGTCGACGAAAAAAAGACAACCGCCGAGGACATCGACAAGAGAAAACAAAGACTCGATAAAGCAGGAATTTGAAATTACAAAGGATAGAGGTGCGCTCCCTGTGTGAGCGACTTAGTAACACACTCCCGTTTGCGAGTGGTTTGATGCACGCTCCCGTTTGCGAGCGGCTGATGACAAACTCCCGTTTGCGAGCTGTCTGAGATAACATGCTCCCGTTTGCAAGCAAGTTTGTAGAAAACGCTCCCGTTTGCGAGCTGTTTGATACACGCTCCCGTTTGCGAGCGGCTGATGACGAACTCCCGTTTGCGAGCTGTCTGAGATAACATGCTCCCGTTTGCGAGCAAGTTGGTAGAAAACGCCCCCGTTTGCGAGCGGTTTGATACACGCTCCCGTTTGCGAGCGGTGTGAGATAACATGCCCCCGTTTGCGAGCGGTTGATGACGAACTCCCGTTTGCGAGCTGTCTGAGATAACATGCCCCCGTTTGCGAGCAAGTTGATAGGAAACGCTCCCGTTTGCGAGCGATTTGATACACGCTCCCGTTTGCGAGCTGTGTGAGACAACATGCCCCCGTTTGCGAGCAAGTTGGTAGAAAACGCTCCCGTTTTCGAGCTGTTGATGACGAACTCCCGTTTGCGAGCTGTCAGAGATAACATGCCCCCGTTTGCGAGCAAGTTGGTAGAAAACGCTCCCGTTTGCGAGCGATTTGATACACGCTCCCGTTTGCGAGCGAGTTGATGATTGAAATCTGCTGGGGAATGCTTGGTTGCTGATGACGTGTGGTTGCTTGATTTTATGGGGATGCAGGCATAGTTGACTGTGAATCACTTTCTGTTGGGGAGAATCACGGCTTGGCTAGAGCGGTGAATTAACCTAGGATGTCTACTTGATTTTAAGAGTCGCCACCCACGTTTTTAGAGGAACGCGAGAAAACCTAAAGAAAGCCAATTTTTGTACGAAAACCAGAGATTCGGGAGAGGAGGGTTCGGGGGTTAGGTGACGGAGTGGGAAGTACTTAAACACCCACTCCGCCCCGCTTACGCGGGTCTTGCTACTATTGGTGTTCTAATGCTAAATGTCCTTCTTGTATTAATATGAGAAAAGTGCTAACAATTATAATAGAAAGAAAGGGGAAATAAAAGAGAATTGTTTTTGTTGATTTAATGCTAAAGATTACATTAATGGAAGAAGAGTAAATTAAATTAGAGTTGAAATGTAGGGAGATAACCTTTAACCAACTTTAATGGAATAAAGTGATCGTTAGGTCATGTCCCATTGATGGGGATTGCATACATTGACTAGAACATGAATAGAATAAAAGAAGAAGACTTGTACCTTTAGAAAGAAGACTTCAAACTTGGACTTGAAAATGATGTTGTTGTGTAGAGTTTTGTTGTGTAAAACTCTTGTTGGGAGAATTTGTGTAGGGAAAATGATATAGAATTTGTGTAGAGAGAAAGTTCCAAGTCCTTTTCTAAGGTAAAAAGAAGAGGTTTTTATAGGTGAAAAAGAGAGGAAAAGAAGCCTTTTAGACCAATAAGAAAATAAAGAAATTAAATAATAAAGAGAAAATCAAATAATAATAAAAAGAAATATTTTGTTTTAAAGAAAAGGCTAGAATAAAGGATTTGAGAGTTACAAAACTAGGGGGAATGAACTTGGATGTAAAAAGAGATTTTTGTGATCAAGAAAAAAGAGGGAAATAAGGTGCAATCCGTTACTGCCATAATGGGAGGCGCGCGGGTCCAGCTTTAGGGGCGAGACGCGCGCGCAGCCCGTTGACAGTGTCGGAGGCGCCCGCGGCAGAAAAGGACAGAATGACAGAAATGACTCTAAAGTTAACTCTGTTATGAAGTTTAGTCCAAAACTAACAGAATCAGCTAGGAACTTAACCGAAGTAACAGAAATTAACGAAAATAAGTTAAATAAAAATACTTTGTATGCAATCGGGGTGAGAGGTCCAAGGCGGGGTGTCTACACCTCCATTTATGCAAAGCAAAAATAATCGCAGCCAACTCTAAATTATGAGTAGGATAATTCTTTTCATAAGGAGATAATTTCCGAGAAGCATAAGCTATTACCTTGCCATCTTGCATCAAAACACAACCCAATCCTTCTTTCGAAGCATCAGTATAAACCATGAAATGCTCAGAACCACTAGGCAAAGCCAAGACTGGAGCTGTAGTCAAACGCCTTTTTAACTCCTGAAAACTTGCTTCACATTTGTCATTCCACTCAAAATAAATAGCTTTTCGAGTCATATTAGTCAATGGAGTAGCAATCTTGGAGAATCCCTCAATGAACCTCCGATAATAACTAGCCAAGCCCAAGAAACTACGGATCTCTGTCACTGTAGTTGGCCTCTTCCAGTTTACAACTTCTTCAATTTTGGAAGGATCTACTGCAATACTAGTAGCAGACACAACATGTCCCAAGAATGAAACCTCTTCTAACCAGAAAGCACATTTGCTGAATTTTGCAAATAATTGTTTCTCACGAAGAACTTGCAATACCACTCTGAGATGTTGTTCATGTTGGGTTTTGTGCAATCATGCGCAGCGGAATAAACCCAAAAGCCTAGATCCGATCACGATGATTAAATTAATACGGAGATGAATTTAGAACACTAACCGTGACGGAGCTTTAAAATTCTGAGATCTTCAATCTTTGTTCTTCGCGCTTCTTTGAATCACGAACGTAGGAACGACCGCAAAACTTGGATCACGAACTTTGAAGGAGTTGATGCCAACGCCCTCTATGTTTATCCACATGCGAACGAATTTCAAGAACGTTTCTTGAACCGGATTGCTAGACCCAATAGAAACTCTTTCTACTTTGAAGGCTATATGGAAAATCAATGTTCTTGTTCTTGAGGAAGAAGAAGAACTTGTTTTTCTCTCTCTCGGAGGCTCTCTAATTGATATGGAATCAATACATACTGATTAGGTCGTTGTTAGAGGTTTATATACTTATTAGTCCTAAACCGTTTAGGAAAAATAGGTTAAAACCCGTCACAACACGAAATCAGTTTTTGGGCCCGAACAGGGCCTGCTCGGCCGAGTCCTTTAAGGTGCTCGGCCGAGCACCTTTGCTCCAGAAAATCTGACCTTCTGATTTCCCATGCTCGGCCGAGTCATATGAGGTGCTCGGCCGAGCACCACCAGAATTCCGATTTCAGCCTTTTAAACAATTCGTCCTTTTGTGTGTGACCCCATAGGATTATATTAAGTTGGCAATGAGCCCAAACACATTTGTGCTCATAAATCATGAGCGGACTCTAGCAAGCCATCATGACTACCCAATTAATACAACTTGTATAAGTTCGTGAATCCTTTATAGAACATATTACAATCTCTTTGTTTCACGATGTCTATTGAACGTAAGCCATGGTCAATGGTCAACTTACAATGTTCAATGCTTTCTCGATCCAGAATGTATTGATAGTACAAATCTTATTTGAGCACGGCCATGCATTTCATCAACACCATTCTTCGAGTGGCCAAAGCTTGACATCTCTCTCTTACGAGGAACAAATCCCTTCTTGATTTATTACCTTTCCCTACATGAATCCGATTACGCCAATCACATTCTTTATAGCTACCCGATTAGGGGTAACGTTTGAATATGTCAAACGTAATGTTCATCGAGTGGAAGACTATGATAATCTCAGGTCTAAAGATTCCAGTAATATAACTATATGAGACTTAATTATGATATTGTGACCATGACATAAATCTCATATGGGTCAGTCCAGTATTTGGTCTCCAACAAATACCCATAAGTTTAATTGTATCCCATACACCATAATCATCATATGATTATCCATTAAACTTATACTAACAATTAATCATAATTATCAGGGACGGGGATTATTATAATAAACATGCAAAGGATATAATAATCAAACATTCAATATCTTTAATATATAAATAACATTAATCGTTTTACAAAACGTGCCTAGAGCATACAACACCAACAATCTCCCACTTGCACTAGGCCTAATTAATGTATCGAATACCCATAGACCTAACATGACCATCATGCTTTGCTTGTGGAAGACCCTTTGTCAATGGGTCTGCAATGTTATCATCAGTCGGTACTCTGCATATATTCACGTCACCTCTGTTAATGATTTCTCGAATGACATGGTAACGCCTAAGTATGTGTTTGGACTTCTGATGGTTTCTTGGTTCCCTTGCTTGAGCAATAGCACCATTATTATCACAATAAAGGTCTATTGGATCAGCAATGCTAGGAACTACCTCTAGTTCAGTTATGAACTTCTTGATCCAAACAGCTTCTTTAGCAGCATCGGATGCAGCAATATACTCAGCTTCCGTTGTAGAATCAGCGACAGTACTTTGCTTAGAACTCTTCCAGCTAACAGCACCTCCGTTAAGCACAAATACAAATCCAGATTGCGATCTAAAATCATCCTTGTCGGTTTGGAAGCTTGCATCTGTGTAACCACTTACAACAAGATCACCTTCCATACCTCCATACACCAAGAACGAATCTTTAGTCCTTCGCAAGTACTTAAGAATCGTCTTGACTGCAATCCAATGATTTTCACCAGGATTTGATTGATATCTACTCGTCATGCTCAAAGCATACGAGACATCGGGTCTAGTACATATCATGGCATACATGATTGATCCAATTGCGGAAGCATATGGAATCCCAATCATTCTCTTACGCTCATCAGTTGTCTTAGGACACTGATTCTTGCTTAGAGTTATGCCATGTCCTACTGGCAAATTTCCTCTCTTAGAGTTTTCCATGCAGAATCTCTTAAGAACTTTGTCAATATATGTATCTTGACTTAAACCAATCAATTTCTTGGATCTATCACGATAGATCCTAATACCAAGGATATAAGCAGCTTCTCCCATATCTTTCATAGAGAAACACTTTCCTAACCAAGTCTTTACAGACTGCAGTGCGGGAATGTCGTTTCCTATGATCAATATGTCATCAACATATAGTACCAGAAATAATACTACGCTCCCACTAATCTTCTTGTAAACGCAAGGTTCATCTTCGTTCTTGATGAAGCCAAACTCTTTGACCGATTCATCAAATCGAAGATTCCAACTCCTAGAGGCTTGCTTCAATCCATAAATGGATCGTTGCAATTTGCATACTTTGTTAGAATTTTCTGGAATTACAAAACCTTCAGGTTGTGTCATGTAAACATCCTCAAGTAAGTTCCCGTTAAGGAACGCTGTTTTGACATCCATTTGCCATATCTCATAGTCAAAATATGCGGCTATGGCAAGTAAAATTCTTATAGACTTGATCATTGCTACGGGCGAAAAGGTTTCATCATAGTTGATACCATGAATCTGCCTATAGCCTTTCGCTACAAGTCTAGCTTTATAAGTATGCACCTTTCCATCCATGTCAGTTTTCTTTTTGAAAACCTATTTGCATCCTATGGTTTTTACACCTTCGGGCGCATCAATCAAGTTCCAAACTTGATTGTCATACATGGATTTAATTTCAGATTCCATGGCTCCAAGCCATTTATCTGAATCAGGAGCGGACATCGCTTCTTGGTAGGAAGTAGGTTCGTCATCAACTATGACTTCTACTTCATTGCTATCCGTCATGAGAAATCCATATCTCTCAGGTTCAGATCGCACCCTACCAGTTCTGCGAGGAACTTGAGTATTCTGAATGGGTTCCACAACTCTTTGTGAAACTTGTTCAGATCCAACATTTTGTTCCATGTAATTTTCGGGTTCTCGAATTTCTTCGAGATTAATTTTACTCCCACTAATTCCTTTGGAGAGAAACTCTTTCTCTAGAAAGGTACCATGACGGGCAACAAACACTTTGTTTTCCGCGCGGTTGTAAAAGTAATAACCCTTAGTTTCCTTAGGGTAACCAACGAAAATACATTCATCAGATTTAGGTGTGAGTTTGTCAGATATGAGCTTCTTAACAAATGCTTCACAACCCCAAATCTTCATGAAAGACAAACTAGGTTTTCTTCCAGTCCACATCTCATGTGGTGTCTTTGGAACAGATTTTGTTGGAACATTATTTAGTGTTAGCGCAGCAGTTTCTAGTGCATGTCCCCAAAAGGTTAAAGGAAGATCAACTTGACTCATCATGGAGCGGACCATATCCAATAAAGTCCTATTTCTCCGTTCGGACACACCATTCCATTGTGGTGTCCCAGGTGGAGTTAATTGTGAACAATTCCACAATCTTTCAGATGATTGTCAAATTCTTGGCTTAAATATTCTCCACCACGATCTGATCGAAGTGCTTTAATAGTTTTGCCAAGTTGATTTTGTACTTCATTTTGAAATATTCTAAATATCTCAAAAGATTCACTTTTATGTTTCATTAAGTAGACATAGCCATATCTACTAAAATCATCAGTAAAAGTTATGAAGTATTGATATCCTCCCCTAGCATTGCAACTCATTGGTCCACACACATCAGTATGTATGAGGGCCAATAAGTCATTAGCCCTTTCGCTACTCTTAGTAAAAGGTGCCTTAGTCATCTTTCCAAGTAAACATGACTCACAAGTTTCATATGATTCAAAATCATGTGAATCTAGAAATCCGTCCCCATGGAGTTTTGAGATACGCTTCTCATTAATATGACCAAGACGGCAATGCCACAAATAAGTATGATTTACATCATTAGGTTTGGATTTCTTATTTACATTATAAACATTCTTATTATTCCCACTTTCAACATCAAGAACATAAAGGCCATTAAATGAACATGCAGTACAATAAAGCATATCATTTAAATAAATAGAAAACTTCTTATTTTCAATAAGAAACTTAAAACCTTCATTATCCAAACAAGAAATTGAAATAATATTTCTACTTAAATCCGGAACGTAATAACAATTGTTCAAAACAAGAATTAATCCGCTAGGTAAAATGACATCATATGTTCCTACGGCTAATGCAGCAACTCTTGCTCCATTCCCCACGCGTAGGTCCACTTCGCCATCTTTAAGTAGCCTTCTATTCCTTAGTCCCTGCACATTTAAACAAATGTGAGATCCACATCCAGTATCTAATACCCAGGAGCTAGAAGTAGAGAGTAGAATATCTATAACATAGATACCTGAAGTAGATGCAGTCCCACCGCTCTTCTTCTTCTTTAACTCTTCCTTGTAAACCTTGCAATTTCGTTTCCAATGTCCAATCTCATTGCAGTGGAAACAAATTGCATCCTTTTGGGAAGCAGGTTTAGCCACATTAGCTTTGGCAACAATTGCCTTGCTAATCTTGGGTTTGACAACTTTTGCCTTACCCTTTCCTTTGCCTTTTTGGCCCTTTCCTTCCTTAGACACAATGAGTACAGGAGCGGTCTCTTTACCGATTTTCTTTTCTGCCTGCTTAAGCATCCCATGCAATTCAGACATAGTCTTATCCATCCCTTGCATATTAAAGTTCATGACGAACTGATTATAGCTTTTGGGCAATGAATTAAGAATAAAATCGGTGGCCAACTCAATCTCAATTGGATGGCCAAGCCTCTCTAGTTTCTCAAAGTAAGCCTTCATTTTCAAAACATAAGGGCTCACAGACTGTCCTTCGCTCATCTTGCATGAGACTAGGGAAGCTATGGTGTCGAACCTCTCTTGCCTTGCTTGTTCTTGGAACATGTCTTTCAATGTAGCAGCAAGGTCAAATGCTTCCAAGTGTTCAAGAATCTTTTGAAGTTCTGAACACATGGCCGCAAGCATAAGACAACCCACCTCACGAGAATCATTCACATGTTTCTTGTAGGCGTTTCTCTCATCCTTGGGTGCATTAGAAGCAGGTTCTTCTTCAGGAACGGGCTCATCAAGAATATAGAGCTTATCCTCATGCTTTAGAACAATTCTAAGGCTACGGATCCAATCCGTATAGTTAGCTCCATCTTCTTGAAGTTTCTCCTTCTCAAGGATAGATCGCAGTGATAAATTTGTATTCTGAGCCATTATCTACAATTATGCAAACATATAATTAAATATAAGTACCAACTTAATTAAAGATATTAAATTAATAGTATTTTACAAATACTCCCACTAAATTATATAACCTTCATATACATCCAATGTATAATATAATTTGAATGGGCTAAGATCCATATTTCACTTAACTTTGAGTCGGCTAGGGCACGACTGCTCAAAATAAGTTATTTAGGTAGACAACTCCTTGTCAATCATATCGTATATGACTCTTAGATCTTTTATGAGATTTTAGATATCGTATATCTAACATGTTTTAATCTCATCTGTTCCTTAGGCCCAAAACTGTTTTGATAGCCTAATTAAGTTAAACCATTTTAAACGTATAGGAATCACTGTTTCCTCATCTTGCTCATAAATGGATAGAATCAATGCACCTACGCTAGGGCGTAACCCACACAAAACTACCCACGTACTCACAAGTGTTTTAATCATGGATTGGTACGGAACTTAAATTTTTAAAGAAGGTTCATGACATATAGCATGGTCAATGTTTATAGTCACATAATATAAACACATAAAGCAACGGTTAATAATTTAACTAATATCATTAATTAAATTAAGATTTCATGTGATTGATTTATGGGGATAAATTCTTTAACACATTATTGAGAGCACGATTGTACGGTCGAAACTAAGCCAAAAGGCATCCACAATCCCGTACCAAATTTAGAAACTAGAAGAAAACAACTATGTAAGGTCGAAACTAAGCCAATAGGCATCCACAATCCCTTACATAAAGTAACTCGATTCTAAATTCTTTTGTCCCATCAATTCATTACTTTGACCTTGATATTTGTTTTCAGGAAACACGGTTTCTCAAACCAGCCATCTGACAAACAAATTCAATCCAAAGTGATTTTAAACAAGCCATTTAATTTCAGGAAACACGGTTTCTAAAACCAGTCATCTGAAAAACAAATTCTGTCCAAAATCAGCCTGCTCGGCCGAGTCCTTTAAGGTGCTCGGCCGAGCGCCTCTGTGTTCCAGAAAACCCTTTGCTTCTGACGACTCTGCTCGGCCGAGTCTTATAGACTGCTCGGCTGAGCACCACGAACAGAAAATATTTTCTTGTCGAATTTTAATTCTAAGATTGCTTTCCCGATTCATTTAGGATTTGGTGTTCATAATGATCATATCATCATGTTCATCAAAACCTTGAATAAACGATTTATTCATGAATCAAAGATCATCAACAAATCAATCCAATTAATTTTTGATAATCTAAAGGAACATAATAATCAAATTATTATTGCAATCGTAGATCCCACATAACGTATTTAAACGGTGCGATTTTATGATTTCAATATATCTCATATACAAACATAAAACTCAGATCACATAAACATCTTGAATCCAAATTCACATAGCATGCCAAAACATATAATCCAATTATATCATTAACATGTTATTATTAAAATAATCATGATGAACGGGGCTCTGATACCACTGTTGGGTTTTGTGCAATCATGCGCAGCGGAATAAACCCAAAAGCCTAGATCCGATCATGATGATTAAATTAATACGGAGATGAATTTAGAACACTAACCGTGACGGAGCTTTAAAATTCGGAGATCTTCAATCTTTGTTCTTCGCGCTTCTTTGAATCACGAACGTAGGAACGACCGCAAAACTTGGATCACGAACTTTGAAGGAGTTGATGCCTACGCCCTCTATGTTTATCCACACGCGAACGAATTTCAAGAACGATTCTTGAACCGGATTGCTAGACCCAATAGAAACTCTTTCTACTTTGAAGGCTATATGGAATATCAATGTTCTTGTTCTTGAGGAAGAAGAAGAACTTGTTTTTCTCTCTCTCGGAGGCTCTCTAATTGATATGGAATCAATACATACTGATTAGGTCGTTGTTAGAGGTTTATATACTTATTAGTCCTAAACCGTTTAGGAGAAATAGGTTAAAACCCGTCACAACACGAAATCAGTTTTTGGGCCCGAACAGGGCCTGCTCGGCCGAGTCCTTTAAGGTGCTCGGCCGAGCACCTTTGCTCCAGAAAATCTGACCTTCTGATTTCCCATGCTCGGCCGAGTCATATGAGGTGCTCGGTCGAGCACCACCAGAATTCCGATTTCAGCCTTTTAAACAATTCGTCCTTTTGTGTGTGACCCTATAGGATTATATTAAGTTGGCAATGAGCCCAAACACATTTGTGCTCATAAATCATGAGCGGACTCTAGCAAGCCATCATGACTACCCAATTAATACAACTTGTATAAGTTCGTGAATCCTTTATAGAACATATTACAATCTCTTTGTTTCACGATGTCTATTGAACGTAAGCCATGGTCAATGGTCAACTTACAATGTTCAATGCTTTCTCGATCCAGAATGTATTGATAGTACAAATCTTATTTGAGCACGGCCATGCATTTCATCAACACCATTCTTCGAGTGGCCAAAGCTTGACATCTCTCTCTTACGAGGAACAAATCCCTTCTTGATTTATTACCTTTCCCTACATGAATCCGATTACGCCAATCACATTCTTTATAGCTACCCGATTAGGGGTAACGTTTGAATATGTCAAACGTAATGTTCATCGAGTGGAAGACTATGATAATCTCAGGTCTAAAGATTCCAGTAATATAACTATATGAGACTTAATTATGACATTGTGACCATGACATAAATCTCATATGAGTCAGTCCAGTATTTGGTCTCCAACAAATACCCATAAGTTTAATTGTATCCCATACACCATAATCATCATATGATTATCCATTAAACTTATACTAACAATTAATCATAATTATCAGGGACGGGGATTATTATAATAAACATGCAAAGGATATAATAATCAAACATTCAATATCTTTAATATATAAATAACATTAATCGTTTTACAAAACGTGCCTAGAGCATACAACACCAACAGTTCATGCTCAGCCCGTGATTTAGAATACACAAGAATGTCATCAATGAATACCACCACGAAACAATCAAGATATGTCTTGAAGATACGGTTCATCAAATCCATAAATACAGCTGGAGCATTTGTCAAACCGAATGGCATAACAATAAACTCATAATGCCCATACCTGGTACGGAAAGCTGTCTTTGGTATATCCTCAGATCTGATTTTCAACTGATGATAACCACTTCTCAAGTCAAGCTTCGAATACACTACTGAACCTTGAAGCTGATCAAACAAGTCATCAATATGAGGTAACGGATATTTGTTCTTGATAGTTACCTGATTAAGATCTCTGTAATCAATACACAATCGCAGAGTCCCATCTTTCTTTCTGACAAACAGCACTGGTGCACCCCACGGTGATACACTAGGCCTGATGAAGCCCCTTTCAAGCAATTCGTCAAGCTGTGTTTTTAACTCTCTCAACTCAGCTGGAGCCATTCTATAAGGTGCTTTAGAGATTGGTGCTGTACCTGGTAATAACTCAATACAGAACTCAAGCTCTCGATCAGGTGGCATGCTATACTCAGAAGAGAATACATCTGAAAATTCAGACACAACAGGAATATCCTCCATCTTGGGAACAGATAAAATCTGATCAAGCACACATGCGAGATACCCGGCACAACCACGAGATAAAAGTTTTCTAGCTTTTAAAGCATAAATAACATGTATAGCACATAAAGGCCTATCACCCTCAAAGGTAAAATCAGGCAAACCAGGAATAGAAAAAGTTACTACTTTTCTATAACAATCAACAGATGCATGATGCACATAAAGCCAATCCATGCCAAGAATCACGTCAAAGTCCCTTATAGGTAACACGACTAGGTCAGCAAGAAGGGCATGATCACCCATAAGAATCTCACATTTCTTGTAAACCTCAGAAGCAAACATGCAATCTCCCATAGGGGAAGATACTTCTAGCACATAAGGCATAGAATCAGGAAGAACATGCAAATGCGACACAAAATGAGATGCCACATAAGAATGAGATGAGCCTGGATCTATCAAGAATCGCGCTCTCATACTAGAAAGTAATATAATACCTCCTATGACCGCAGAAGACTCAGCTACACCCTGCTGTTCTAGAGCAAACACTCGACCCTGAACTTTTGGTCGACCCCCACTATCTCTCTTGGAACCTGAGGCCTGTTGACTTGTACCCCCAACTTGATTTCCTCTACCTTTAGGACAATTCTTAGCAAAGTTCCCAGTTTCACCACACACTAAACACTTTCCTTGCTTTAGCCAACACTTGTCTTCAGAATGGCCATCTTTCGAACAAAAACCACATACTTTCCTGGAACCTTGGACTGTTGTCCTCGAACCAGTTGATACACTACCTTTACTTTCTGTTGGCTGTCGGAATCGACGATCTTGGCGGCCAGATTTACCACCTTTAGAACCAGATCCCTGAGTTTTCTCTGATACACGACCAGTCATGGTTGTTCCCAACTTCACCTTGTGTTCTTCGATATCATTTTCAATAGTATAAGCCTTCTCCACTGCTTGATGATAACTAGTGAGCTGTAGAGAAAGGAGTTGCTTCCTATACTCGGTCCTCAACCCTTTAACAAACCTCTGTGCCTTCTTGGCTTCATTTGGAACTAAGTGATCACAATACCTCGCCAATTCTGTGAACTTGGTTGAGTATTGCCCCACTGTCAAACTTCCCTGCTCCAGATTAAGAAATTCCATCTCTTTTCTGTCTTGGACTACTGTTGGAATAAACTGTGACTTGAATGCTTTAAGAAAATTCTCCCATGTCTGTGGTACCCCTTCCAGTTCCCAGCTTTTATTCAACACTTGCTACCAATGTTCAGCAGCTTTCTCAAGTTTAAAAGTTGCAAAGGTTACCTTATCACCACTTGCACATCTGAAGGCTGTAAAGATCTTCTCAATACTTTCAATCCACTCCTCTGCCTTCTTAGCATCAAATTCCCCATCAAAGCTGCGAGGTTTTAACTTCAAGAACCTTGTAAGGCGATTAGGATAATCCCAGTCTACATTATCAACCATCTCTTCTTGAGGAGTTATAGATCTCAGCTGATTACTACCACTTGTACCTTCAGAACTCATTGTACCTGTAGGTAAACACTCAGCGTTATTAATAACACCCCAAGACTCACCCATACCTAGGCCATAGACCCTATCTAGACTTAGAGAAAACCAAGGTAGCTAAACAGGGTATCTAAACCAGGGTAGCTCTGATACCAACCTGACACGCCCCCAGGTCCCGGGATCCCCTAATAGAACCTCGAACCCGGTGGGAGTGCCTAACGAGGAACAAGAAACTTAACAAGAAACTGAATGACATTTGTTTAACAAACTAACATGATATATATACTCTAGAGTAAGGAGCTATACTAGGTCACAACACGAGTTCTAGACAAGAAAATTAAAACCAAACTTAAATACATACACAGCGGAAATATGCCTAGCACATAAGCTGGCATCAAGAGTACTATACAAGATGTCTAGTGACAACAAGAACTGAATAAGACTGTCTACCCCAAAAATAAGGAGTTACAAACCCATAATACATCGTCCTCACCAAATGTAAAAGGACACAAGCCCCAAAATAATCACGACCTGCGAAGTAAGCTCCCAGCTATGTCGAGCCTCACTGCGCACTATCCTTCCTTTGATCTAAGGAAAACAATTAAACAAGGAACGGGGTGAGATAAATCTCAGTAAGCTATTAGATGCAACTACATGACATGTTATCATGCAATTCAAGTAGATACTCAAATAATCATATATCAAGTATCATCAAGTAACAAGTATATGAGAGGCTAAGCCACTCATCAAGTAGCACATAAGGCTAAACAAGCAAGTTATAAGGATATTGCTTCCTTCCTTATTCCTCTCAAGAATACCATTGTTGTCGTAGCTTGTATTACTTTGAAAATCACGATCAATAACAGGAAACTGATTATTCAGTGTGTATCAGAAGACCCGATAACTAGTGTCATTCCCAATATCAAGACTCACGAGGTGTTCAAGACAAGAGTTTAGCATTCACTTAAGTCAGGCTTATTGCTCCAACTAAGGAAGCTATGCCCTTACTATGGCCGGTAGTAAGGGGTCAAGCGCAAATACATAGGGACCCGATTGTCACTTAAGCCCCAGCTCTCGCGACAAGCGTGAGCCTATATATTTCCGAACAAGCAAGGAGAACCAGCTGGACTCACACAAGAATGTACAAGTAGATATTTACTTGAACTACGGGAGAAGAACTAATCCAAAAGTAGTGGACTAGCTCAACAAGGAACATGCTTCAAGTAATCAAGAAGTCACCTTGTTATCAAGCAACTATATGCAATGTTTGCACATACACAACAAGAACATGTCTCATACAAGTTAGTGCTTGTTCATAGCACTTTCAAGTTCACTACCATACATATGTATTGGTGTCAAGTCAAGTACAAGATTTTATTATCTTATATTCAAGTTATAATCCAATTCTTTGGATGTTCAAGTCACGTACAAGATTTTAATGTCTTATACTTCAAATTATATCCCAATCTTTGGACATTCAAGCATGTATAAGAGTTATACATTTACTCTTACAAAATCCCAATCCTATTCTTAGGATGTTCAAGTCTAAGACCTTGTTCTAATGCCCCTAAGGTGCACAATCATTGGTTTCAAGACAAGTATAACACATTAGTGCTTGTTCATAGCACTTCCAAGACATAAAGAAGAGTTACTACTCTTATACTTAAGTTCTCATTTGAGTTCTATAAGTATTAATGTTCAAGACTAAGTTCTAATGCCCCCAAAAGGTACAATTATACTTGTTAGGACATCTTATACTAAGGCTATATGCCTTAGGAGGGATACGCTTTCAATCTAATTTGGATTTAAAACACTTTATTTGGAACAGGGGACCGGGCGGGCGCTCATCCAAAAATTTCTGAAACCATAACTTTCTGTTGAAAAGGGCGGGCGCCTGGTCACTAACCGGGCGGGCGCCTGGTCCTATTTTCAGCAAACACCAAATTCTTTCCCAAGCTTAGGATTCTCCGTCCCACGCGTAGGAGTAACTTTTACTAACCATTTCAACAACTCTAACAAGGCATAACATGAGTAAAGTAGTATTTCCATGTTCTTTCACCATTTATACAGAGAAATTATTACTCCCTTTGTCCTAAATTTACAAGTACCACAAAAATCAACCCAAACACGAAATTAACATTCACAAGTATCGAGAATAACATTTATGCATGTTATTACAAGCAAGGGGGAGCTAATAACTTACCTAGTCAAAAATCAAAGCGACCCAAATAATTTTCTGTTCGGCCTGGAACGCTCTATTCAACGCTACGAATATTTATCCGGGATCAGAATCAAGAACAGAGGGATAATTAAACTCGAGGAGTCGGGAATAGGGTAAACTTTAACCCTAGCTTTTCAGAACAGAGAGAACGTAAAATGATTTGGGAAATAATGACCCAGAGAAGAAGAAGCAAACCAAGGTTATCTATCAACTTTCCAGGAATTGCACTTAGGCCCCTCAAGTTTCACTTTTAACAAAAAGGCCCCTAAAGTCAAATTTTCACAAATGACCCAAAAGTCAAAACTAGACATTTAACCACCTTAACTATTTAAAGCAGTTAAAAATTTAACCCAAGTAAAACTAACACATAATATGCCAGTTCAAGAATTTAACAAATAGGTCAAATATTTAACAAGAAATAGGATGGGCGTTACAGGGGGGGGGGTGAATAGCGGTTTAAAATCTTTTTCGAAATACCCTTGAAAATCAACCAAGTACTTATCAGTTTGGTCTATTGCGGTTTAAAGCACTAGAACCGCTCAGATAAAATGCACAACGGAGTTTTGCGGTTTTGGCCAAACTGAATTATAAAGAGTAGGGCAGTTTAAGTGGTTGAAAATGGAATGATGCAACTGACAAGGCACAACTGAAGTATCACAAAAGTATGCAAATCATTTATCAAGTCATTTCACATAGAAGTAAATAAAGCTCATAAACGGAAATATAAATGACAAGACAGAAAATAAAGATCAGGGACACACAATTTGAAGAGGTTCGTTCTTGAAAGAACTACGTCCTCTACCTAGGTGGTTAGCCTAGGATTTTCTAATAGCTACTAGACTTGTATTGATTTAGAGGAGTTTTTACAAGATTACAAACGAATCCAAACTCTAAATAAACAATCTAACCTAACAATGCTATTATAACAACCTGTGTTTTCGAGGTATATAATCTATAAGAAAATATACTCCGGGTGTGTAGTGTGGAAAGAAATCAAGAGCTCAAAATATCTAAGTGATGGCGAGCAAGTGATTACTTTCTGTGCAAGGCTGAGTTGTGATGGTATGAAGGCTTGAAGCTTTGATGAAGAACTCTGGGTTTGCTAAGGAGATGATGAAGATATGACTATCTGGGTTTTTAATCTTCAAAGCAAACTTGAATACTTGGGATATTCTATTTGAAGCTCAGCAACCTTCATTGTTGAGAAATGAAGGCTACTTATAGTGAAGGCATTAGTGACCGTTGGACAATGAGGTGAGTCATTGTATGGCGGTTTTATGCGCTGTCACAATCCCATTGGTTGACCTGTCACTGTCGTCCTTTGCTTTTGCTTTGTGGCAGGAAGTTGTTGGATCACTACCTGACATTGTCCTTTTAGTTGTTGGAAAAGTACAACGGTAACTTTTCAAAAAGCAAGACAAACCGACATTCCAAGAATAACTGAAACATGACTTGAAGTTTAAGGACAAGTCACCAGTCATTCATTTACGGTTGAAAAGCGAATGTTTGTCTTCAAGGAGTAAATGACAGCAATAACTTCTTTAATATCTTGGTCGGCGGTTCCACCAGATGCATGTGGGGTTTCATGAATGATCTTGAAATGCGGTTTCATCAAAGACACAAACTGCGGTTTTGATGAGGGACTTAAGGCACCATGCTGGCGGTTTTAAAGATGGCGGCTTGAGGGACACTAAACTGCTATGGATAAACCGAACATAACTCAGTCTAACTACTAAACATCTAGAAATGGACTTGTCTAAAAATTGAACTAAAACTTCATTACATGTAAACCTAAAGTCCATAAAAAGACACGTGGAATGGGTCAATCAAATCAGGTGGGTATACTAACAATGAATCCTAACAATCTCCCCCTATTTGATTGATGCCATTACCACACTATGATAGAGCAAACATTGTACTTGGTAAAAACATGCTCAAAAGAATATGTATTGAAACTGCATGTCCCAAGTCAAATGCACACACAATGCTATACCATAGATTTCTAATCTATCAGAAACAAAGGAAATGAAAAATAGATAGATAAGAAATACATTCAGATGCATATAAAGAGATATGATTATGAAAATCAGATATGCATGTTTAAACTGAATGTTTAAAACACATACACTTAGAAAATTTTTCATGATGAATTAAAGTGCATGGGTTTTGAAAATGCATTGTTCCACAAACAAGTAGTTTGAATAAACAAGGTTCTTGGAATAAGGTGCAATGCATTCATTTTCATTATAATCCTTTAAAGGTTTTGGAAGTTACAAATTACAAGGAAAATAATGAAAGGCAAAACTGATTACAAAAGGATAGAAAGAAGTCTAGTCAGTTCTATCAAGAACCCTGGCGGCGGCTTGGTCTGCGGTTTGAGCAGCATCAGAAGGCTCAACTAGGCTGGCGGTTTCAAACATGTATTCAGCTGACTTAAGACGAAGATGGGTCGGTTCATTTACCTTCTCTAAGATTTTTTCAGAAAGCTTCTTCAGGTCGTTGGCATAATGAACTAAGTAGTCAGTTGATGAAACCGTTAGATCAGCTAGTTGGTCTAACTTCTTCTCTAGAGCCTCATTCATTTCTTGGGCCGCTTCAAGTCTGAGAGAAGTCAGCTCATTCAGAGTTTCAAGCTTATGTTCTAATTTGAGCTGGTTCTCCAAAAGGGTTTCAATCTTGATTTCCATTCTTCCAATCCGAGGGTCAATAGCATTCTCCCTCTTAATGGCATCAACAAGGAAGGGCAGAGAGGAAAGAAATGCAGATTGGGAAAAAACTGACTCCAGAACACATTGAATCCTTACTGGATCAGTTTCAAAAAGGGAGGAAGAGAAAGGAATGACAGAAAATGAAGTGTAGGGAAGAGAAGGGGAAATGGAAAGAAGTTGGGTATTAGAGAGAGGAATGGAAGTATAAGGAGAGAACTGCCATCTATAAAGGTATGGAAATACAGTGCAGTTTATCCTAAAGAAAAATTGAGAGCAGAGAGAAAAAATGACCTCAACTGCCAGATCTTCAATGATTTGATCAAGAGTTGAAGCAATGAGTTGATCTGAAGTAGCCTGAGATTCATCGGCTGGAAAGATTGCGAAAGGATTTGGACGACCAGATTTGAGTCGTTGCTCTTCATGCTTGTTGGCGGCTCTGATGATGGCTCCATGGCGGTTGGCTTTGGAAGTAGTAGCTCTAAACCTCTTTAGGTAAGCCGCAATGTCCTGTGCACACTTCCTTTTCAAACCACGCGGTTTGGGAGTCCTAACTGCAACTTTGAACTCAGGCAAAACCGAAGGGGCAGAGACATTGATCAGTTGCGGTTGAGCCGACGGTGGAACTGATGGAGCAAAAGGCAGTGTAGGGGATCCAGAAGGTGAAGGAGTGTGCTCTGGTGAGTCAAACTCTAGCTTTCGTTTCAATGAAGGAGGAGCGGTTTCAACCAACATGGGGTCTATTCCGGCCTTTCTCAGTTCAGCTCTTTCTCTCAATTCCTTTGCAAATGGGCCTTCAATGGGTGAGTGATTCCTCTTGTCATGAGCTTCAGTGAAGTCCACTGCACCAGGTGGCCTTGATTGCCAGTGCTCCACAAAGTCATATTTCTTGATTAATCTTCTCTTCTTCTTCAGCGGTTGAACCTCAAGATTGTCATCATCTTGCTCAGGTTCATCTTGAACTGCCTCAGACACATCAGTCTGCTCAGGCAATACTGCAGCCTCAAACTCATCGGTTTGCTCAGGCTGAACCGCACTTGTAGATACATCGGTTTGTTTAACTAGAACCGCAGCCTCAGACACTTCGGTCTGCCCAGGCTCAGTTTGAGTGAAGGGTTTGAGGTTGGGAAGGGTAGAAAAGATTAGCTGTAACTGTTCTTCAGTGAATTGAACAGTTGGCAGTTTTAGAGGAGATTTTGGAGGTGAGATAGGTTTGGGTTCAGAGGTGGTGGCTTTCAGTTTCCTCAAGGGATTCACATCTTGTGCAAAATTCATGGATTTTTCAACATTTGGCTTTATTGGGGATAGGGGTTTTATCTGGGGTTTAGAAGAGGTAGGAGGAGATGATTTTGTGAAGGGAATTGGTTTAGATGAAGGTGGAAGCGGTTCAGAAGAGGGATTGGATAGAATAAGGAAGGATTTTGGCAAGGATGGTTTTGGAGGTAGATTGGATGAAGGTTTGGAAGTATCAGTAGTTTTGGCTTTCTTCTTTTTTGGAGCCGCGGTTTCCCTGGGTTGAGCCGCAGGGATTGCAGGCTTCCCCTTAACCGTAGACTCCCTCTCAGCTGGAGCCTCAGTTCCATCCAGGCTAACTCCTAGCCTATTCAAGGTGGTAGTTTGAGCAGCTTCTCTAGCTCTTGTAGCTGCGGCTTGATCTGCTATGGCACCGGCATAAGGTTTGCCTGACTTATTGAGCCGAGCCTCAGGATAAGGTCCTCTCTGTTCTTTAGTCAAAGGATCAACATTCCATACCGCTTGTGCAAACCGCCATCCAAATCCGGTTCTGAAAGCATCAAGCTTTGAAGCACCAAACAAGGTCTTCTCATTCGGTTACACCCACTCAGCTTCGTTTGCCACAGAAGCCTTAAAGATCACAGAATCCTGATGAAGGAACTTTATTAAGAGTCTGCAGTGAGTTTTGATCTTTGTTTTTCCAGTGGCTTTGGCAGAAGTATGGCGGCTGAGGGCATTGATCATTTCTTGCATGATGATCCTTGGCCAGTGCAGCTTTTTCCCTTTGTAGATAGCCACGCAATAGTTGTACTGCTCAGAAGTGAAGTTGTTATGATTGCCATTCTTGCACATCACTCCAGTGTCTACTAAATCACACAACATTGCCATAATTTCTCCAAACTCCTTCTTGGGGGTGGACTTAGTGTTGAAGACAGAGACCCCCAAGATCTCCTCAGTAGTTCGGCTGACTAACTCTGGTTTGATGGAAAGAATTCCAGAATTTTCTAAACCAGCCAGAATAGCCACTTTTGAAGCAGATAGAACTACATCCTTTGTCCTGACAGTGGACTTGATGGCATTTTCAGTCTTAACTTCCCCAGACTCTAAATCTCTGATTTCTTCACCTTTACCATTCAACAGGGGTACCACAAAGACAATCCCATTGTCAAAGACTTCTGCACAAAGCTTTTTGTCAAACTTTGGTTCATCCAATTGGAATAGTGGCAGCAGTTTTGACGATTCCAGTAGGGCAAGCAGTTTTCTTCCAACTGCATCAGCTTCAAATTCGGCTTTAATGATTTGAGATCCAGGTACAAAGTTGGATTCATCCTAAAAATAATCAAAGTTAGTAAGAGATTGGTGCAAGCAGTTTGATAAACTAAGCATACAAACTGCTACAAGGAATTCTAACAATGAAATAGGCAGTTGAAGCAAAACTGGGGTAAAATGGTAAATACCCAAAACTAGACCTGAAAAGGATTTGAAAAAGGATTTGAATGCATGAAGAACATGATGAACAGGGGATAAACATGCATAACAAAAACTTAACCAAAACATGAAAGAAGTATACCAAAATACTCGAAAAGAGCAGATACTAACAAAGTTCTAAAAGAACAAGTTCAAATATCAAACCCAGAACATAGTATCAAAAGAAATACGAAGGAACACCCGAAAACCCAAAAATCAAAATTGCTCAAAAATTGAACAAAAGACAAGAAATAAATATCAAACACCCAGCATATATGAACATATGTAAGCAATAATCAACCAAAAATTGAACGAAAAAGCAAGAAAAAAAATTAGAATACGAACAAGCTTTTTTTTTGAACAACAATGGCGGAAAAATATGAAATGCTAGAGTGAAGGGTCCAAGAAATCATACCATATCGCCTTTGGATGTTTTAGATGTAGATGGAGCAGAAGGGTCGGATGATTTCTTAGGTGCCATTTAAATTTTGAAAAGAGTATGGGAAATATTGGAGGTAGAAAACAGAGTGCAGAAGAGAGAGATGAATGATGAAGAAGGTAAAAAGGTAAAAAGAAATAAACTTTGTCTTTTATACTCAAATAACTGTTCCTCGGGTAATGGAACGACGAGAACGGCGCACGATGGTCTCCAGTTGGCGTCCCACGTCACATAAAATTTAATGCGGCAGAGAAAATTTGCAAAAAGGTCCTTATAATTGATATGACATAAAGTAGGGACTAAAATGCAATTTCATACCTGAGCAGTTTGATTGAGCAAACCGATTTACCTTACGTATTCAGCGGTTTTCATGAAACTGATGTCTCTCTAATCTGATGGCGGTTTGTATGTTTAAACCGAATGACTTTGCTTTCTTGTCGGTTTTGAAAGAACCGATTTCATTTATTTTGACTCGTCAGTTTGATGGAGTATCTTGTACCGAACCATTTATTGATGCGGTTTCAATGATGACAGAACCGCACACTAGATGACTTTTCTAAGCATAGCCAAAACACTTAAACAAAAGATATTAGAAATAATATATATAGATATGATATTTTAAGTTAGTTCTAACATACCCATTTCTCCTCGTAAGTGATAGAACCTGGAATTTTCAAGCGGTTTGGTGAGGATATCAGCAATTTGATCATCTGTTCCCACCTTTGCTAGAAAAATGTTTTTCTTTTCAACATGGTCTTTGAGGAAATGATATCTTATGTCGATGTGCTTGGTTTTTGAGTGCTGAACTGGATTGTTGGAGATGGATATTGCAGCAGTGCTATCACAGTAGATAGGGCAGTTTTGTTCAAATATCCCGTAGTCCTCCAACTGTTGTTTCATCCAGAGAATTTGAGAGCAACAGCTTCCAGCCGCTATATATTCAGCTTCAGCGGTTGAGACTGAAACCGACGCTTATTTCTTGCTGGACCATGACACAAGCCGCATTCCAAGGAACTGACAAGTACCACTTGTGCTTTTTCTGCTTATCTTACATGCTGCAAAGTCAGCATCTGAATAACCTAATAGATCAAATGAAGATTCTTTGGAGTACCAAAGTCCAAAGTTAACAGATCCACATAAATATCTAATAATACGTTTAACAGCAATAAGATGAGATTCTCTAGGGTCAGCTTGAAATCTAGCACAAACACAAACACTAAACATGATATCTGGCCTACTAGCAGTTAAGTAAAGTAGAGAGCCAATCATACCTCGGTAGAGAGTTTGATCAACTTTCTGCACTCCAACCGGAAATGAGTCCACTTCTCAACTTCTTTATAGATAGATTTTCGTAGTTCCGTACCATGTTCATCTCGATCCAAACTGCAGGCCTTAGGCATTGGGGTATCAACTGGTTTAGCGGTTTTAAGCCCGAACTTCTTTATCAAATCTTTAGTGTATTTGGCTTGGTTGATAAAGATCCCATCATGGCATTGCTTGACTTGGAGTCCAAGAAAGAATGTCAACTCTCCCATCATACTCATTTCAAATTTACTCTTCATTAGCTTCTCAAACTTAACACACATAGTTTCATTAGTAGAACCGAAAATAATATCATCAACATATATTTGAACTAATAATGAATGACTTTTGTGTTTATCTATAAATAGAGTTGTATCAATTTTACCTCGAGAGAAGCCTTGTTCAATAAGAAATTTAGATAGAGTGTCATACCATGCTCTTGGAGCTTGTTTGAGTCCATACAATGCTTTCTTGAGTTTGAAGACATGATTTGGAAATTTGTTGTCTTCAAATCCTGGCGGTTGGGCTACATACACTTCTTCTTGTAGTTTACCATTCAGAAATGCACTCTTCACATCCATTTGATATAACTTGAATTTCTTGAAGGATGCATAGGCCAGGAACAATCTTATGGCTTCAAGTCTGGCAACAGGGGAAAAAGTTTCATCATAGTCTATGCCTTCTTCTTGCCTATAGCCTTGAGCAACCAACCTAGCTTTGTTTCTTGTTATTGTACCATTCTCATCCATCTTGTTTCTGTATACCCATTTTGTTCCAATTACTGTATGATCATTGGGTCTTGGAACTAGGGTCCAAACTCTGCATCTTTCAAACTGATTGAGCTCTTCTTGCATTGCAGCTACCCAACTTGGATCAGTTAGAGCTTCATCTACCTTCTTCGGTTCCATCTGAGACAACAGAGCAGTTGAGAACAAACTGTGATCATCTCTGTGAGTCAAACTCCCTCTGGTTTGGACACCAGTACTGATAGGACCAATAACGTTGGCAGTTGGATGGTCTCTATGCTCATTAATTTCAGGAAGGAGGTTGTCTTGAACCACTATTTCTTGAAGATTTTCCAGAGGAGGATCATCTTGATAATCATTGAAATCTTCATTGAAGGTTAGATTTGGAACTGGTTCAATAGTTTGAATGGGATCAGAAGACAGCGGTTCAACAGTTACACCATCAGCGGTTTGAGTAGGTACGGCTAAAGAACTGGATGTAGCGGTTTCAGTAGGATGGTTGTCAGTTGCTCTATTTCAAGTACCTGTCTCAAAATCACTAAAATCATTAGCAACATTTGGAGCCATATGTGGCTCAAGGAGAGCATGTTCATCAAATGTAACATGGACTGACTCTACAATTTTTAAAGATGTCTTATTGAAACAACGAAAAGCTTTGGAGTGTTTAGAATAACCAACAAAAATACCTTCATCGGCCTTAGCATCAAATTTTCCTCGATGCTCTTTGCCATTGTACATGATGTAGCACTTGCATCCAAATATCTTGAAGAAGGCAATGTTGGGTGATCTGCCTCTCCACAATTCATAAGGAGTCTTGTTGTGAACTTTGATAATGAGGGAGAGGTTCTGGGTGAAACATGCGATATTGACAGCTTCGGCCCAGAAGTACTTGGGAAGCTTGGGTTCTGCAATCATAGTCTTTCCTGCTTCAATCAAAGTTCTGTTCTTTCTTTCCACTACTCCATTCTGTTGTGGAACTCCAGCGGCAGAGAAATTATGATCAATTCCATGATCATCACAATATTGGGCAACACCATTATTCGTAAATTCGGTTCCATTATCTGAACGCACGGCAACAATGTCATCCAATTTCTGAGTTTGGAGCTGTCTAAAGAGAGCGGTTATGATGCTATAAGTATCATCTTTAGAGGCCATCATTTCCACCCATGTATATCTTGAATAATCATCAACCACCACAAGTGTATAGCGGTTTCCTCCAATACTGGCGGTTGGGACAGGTCCAAATAAATCCATGTGCAGCAGTTGCAAACAGCGGTTCGTTGAAGGCGCAGTTTTACTAGGAAATGACTGTTTGGGCTGCTTTCCAAGCTGGCATGCTTTACACTTTTCATCATGATGGTCAGCCACTTTGAGTAGTCCTTTTACTAGACCATCCCTGTGCAGTTTTGCTAGATACTTGAAGTTCAAGTGGCTGAGCCGCTTATGCCATAACCAGCTGCTTTCACTTATATTTTTGGCTACAAAACAGAGGTCAGAAATAGAAACAATATCGCTTAAATCTATCATATAAACATCACCTGTTCTGTTGCCAGTCAGTAGAGTGACTCCAGAGGTAGCATCTTTGATATAACAGCTAGTTGATGTGAAGATGCAGTTCATTCCTTTGTCACAAAACTGAGATATGGAAAGAAGGTTGTGCTTGAGTCCTTCTACTAGTGACACATTTTCAATAGTCACCTTTCCTCGTTTGATTGCTCCATATCCTACTGTTTCTCCTTTCTTGTTGTTGCCAAACACTACTGGGGGACCTTTCATTTGGATGAAACTGCAGAGTAGTTCGGAATCTCCAGTCATGTATCGTGAGCATCCACTATCCAAATACCAGAGATCCTTCTTTTTCTTAGCGGTTCCAGCCATAAAACATGAAATCTGAAAAATAAACATGAAAGGTTTTGGTCCCCCTTATTCCTTGGGTCCTAGGGTTAGCAGCTTTTTGGGACCCACACCTGTTTGACCTTAGGATTTTTATGTCCCTTGGCATTGGGTGTGAATCTTAAAAGACAATGACCAGTACTATAACCAAAATCGGCACAAATAGAACAATGAAGTAAGCAAGGTTGTGGTTGCGGTTTTACAAACCCTTTACCGACCTTCGGTTTTTCATGTTTTACTGGGTCAGCGGTTTTGGCTTTAACAAAGTTAACTTTCTTGAGCTCAACCTTTCTCTTAGGTGCGGCTTTAGGAAATATAACAGGATATTCCTTAAACCGACTATGAGCAGTTTCATCACTCAACACTTCCTTGGTTGCCTCAGCCGCTGTGGATTTCTCTTTCCACTTTGGATCTCTCCCAGTCAGGTTTTTAGGATACTCATAGAAATAATTTTGCTTTTTAATTTCTTGTGTTGAGCCCTTTTTACCAGCATGATTCACCTTAGGAATTTCTTTGGTTTGTTCAGTTGGTTTCACACCACCTTCAGCACAGAGACAAGGACACTTACACCCATCATCAGTTTTAAATCCCAATCCACTTTTCTCCTTAGAGAGAATTTGTGAATTAACGATTTGTTCCATGGTGACACCAGACTTAGTCCACACATCGGTCACTTTTTGAAGTTCATCCCTTTGTGCAGTAAGATCATGGATTCGGGTGTTAAGTACCTCGGTTCTGTCCTTAAGGTAGCGGTTTTTCTTCCACAATAGAAGCTATCCCAACAATTTGGAGCTTGAGTTTTTCAATCTCCTCCTTATGGGACTTGCACTCTTTTTGGGAATATTCAAGTTCCGCAGCCATTAATTTATATGCCTTTTTAAGCACAGTGTGTTGTTGACAAATAACATTAGCACGTTCAAGTACCTGGTCATCATGGCTTTATTCGGTTTGATCCTCAGGAGAGTAGTTTGGTGAATTAGGAGTTTTGTCTTGTTTAGCTTCAGGAGTTCTTGGTGAAACTGACTTCATTTGATGGAGTGGCAGTGGAAGGCTTTCGTCAATTTCAACTTTTTCTTCAAATCCCATTAGGCAAAGATTTGCAACTCCTTCATCTTCATCAATATCATCTGTATCAGAACCCATCCATGTTAATGGTTGTTCTCCTTGTTCAGCAACCATTCCTCTTCTCTTGAAAAACTTCTTGTTGAATGGTTTCTTGGCAGGAGCGGCTTCATAGCGCGGTTTGGGACAACTGGAGGAAAAATGACCTGGTTGTCTGCAGTTGTAACAAACAAGATCATCCCTTTTCTTAGCATCAGCTGCTTTGTTGAATCTAGTTGGAGGGACAAACTTTGCAGGGCCGCCTGACTGAAATTGAGCTCTGTTCTTTCTGAACTTGGTGTAGTTTTTCACATAGAGAGCAAACTCGTCATCATCCATGTCATCAAAGTCAACTTGAGTAGAACTGGATGCTACACTTTGAGAATTTTGAGATGGAGTGTAGGATTGATGAGATTGCTGAGGTTGAGAATTGGGTTGATGATGTTGAGGGTAAGATTGATGAGGCGGTTGGTAATACTCTGGAGGTGCGGTTTGTGGAATATATCTTGGAATATTTGGATCAAAAGAAGCGGTTTGTAAATGAGTATTGGATGCGGTTTGATGGTGATCTGGATTGTAAACTGGAGATGTGGCATTGTTGAAAGCGGCAAGAGAAAGAGACTTGAATCTGTTTTCGGTTTCATGAGCTTCCTCAAGCTTGAATTCAAATACCCTTAGCATGGCATAAAGATGACGAAGATCAAGAGCTTCCAGATCTTTGTTGTCTTCAATATTGGTAGTTTTGATCAGCCATTTGCTACCAAGAGATTGCATGAATCTCATGTTCAGGTCAGTATTGGAATACTTGTGCCCTACAGAGAAACATACATTGACAATTTCCACGAACCGCTCATAGCATTGGCGAAGAGATTCCTTTGGGTCTTTGACAAAGTAATCAAAGAGCCTTCTCTGTTGGTACAGGCGGTTCTTCTTGGTATCGGCATCTCCTTCCAGAAATTCAATGATGCCATCCCATGTTTCCTTTGTGGTATTGCAATCTAGAACCTTTGAGTGAGTTCTTAGATCAATAGCTGATACAAGCATGGACATAGCTCTACCATCAAAGTCCACATTCCGTTGATCAGTTTCAGTCCATTCAGCTTCCGGCTTCTTGATTTCCGCGGTTTGTCCAGCAGTACCTGCATCAGGGTTAGCCTTCATCGGGACATAGGGTCCATTAACAATTGCAGTCCATAATCTGCGATCCTAAGATATCATGTGCTTCTTCATCCTATCTTTCCAGAAGATGAAACTATCTTCATTAAGAATAGGTAAGTGATTAGAGTTGGATGTCTGCATCATATGTGTCGCGACCCCGAACCCGCGGGCCGGGAACTCGCGAGCTGGACGTCGACTTAAAACCAAAAATCTAAAATATAGAAGTTAAAAATTCCATTTTGAACCAAAAGATGATAACACAAGGTTTTACAAATCCAAGTTTAAATCAACAAAGTACATCTAACATAAGCTCCACGGCTTATACCCAAAAGAATAAAATATACAATTCTTAATGACGTCAATAATGGTAAAACTATCCCCAAAAGGTTATACATTTAAATAATGTAAACCGATCCATAACAACCTGCCCCAAAATCTCAATCCTCTCGACGTCCTCCTCGATCCGCGAATCCTAATCCTTTTCCTCCTGGGGGGGTTAAGGAAAAACAAAGATGGAAATAAACGGGGTGAGATAAAATCTCAGTAAGTTACTAATGCAACTACATGACATGCTATAATGTATTAAGCAATAAACAATGATAAATATCACATAGCATGTAACAATTAACAGTCAACAGATAGCAGCGGAAAGTAAACACATAACAAAGAATATTAGCCAAGGTTTCCCAACTGGAAGAACCAAATAAAGGTCGCTGCGCAGCTTCAATAACCAACCATTCATCATCTTCATAATAGCATGAAAGCTGAAGAGGAATCCCCGGTCAGAAGCGACCAATCAACCCATCAATCAAACAATCCATCTTCATAGTAGCATAAAAGCTGAAGAGAAACCCGGTACCGGAACCAATAACAATGTAAAGTGCCACAAGGGGCGGGAGCCATGCCACAAAGTCATGCTCCAAAACGATTAGCTGGAATACCCACAACGGAGCTAGCTCATCCCAACCAAGGCCAATCTGGATGAGGACAGAAGGACCAATGGGCGATGCTATACTGGACTTGGCTCGTGCCATTATAGCATTATCCATTGCCTGACTCGATACACAATTTAACCAGCTGGACTTTCAATCATGCTAAGAAATAAAATACTAGCACGGTAAACAACTAAGGATTCCAAAGTAGGGAACCATACCAAATAATCACCATAAAGATGCAACGGTTACTCATGAAGAGTTTAACAACAACGATAACAAGAGTTTCTCATGAAGAGCACAACAACGATAAACGGAATTTCTCATAAAGAGCACAACAACATTGATCATTAACACAAGGTGATTCCAAGACAAGGCACGTATCAAATACATCCTAAATATGATACCCACAAGTAAATCATAAAGAGCACAACCCAAACAGTCGCTCACAAATGGCACAATGACTATTACCAAAATGACCCTAAACTTTTACTCATAAAGATATACTAGGACTATGAACTCAACTATCTCATCACACCTGGAATTCCAAAGTAGGAAATCAGAATGAATACACCTTAAGGTTAATCAAACCGTAGTACCCAATCGCCAATTCACGCTTTACCTCCGCCCATAACGAACCAAAAGGTTACCCTTATTAGAACATGATCACGACCGGGCTAAACCCTACACTTTAGTGTTCCAAAACAACCCTCTAGATACTATAGGATATCACCTAAAACCTAGACCAAGTCTTATTCTAAAATCAATCCGATCAGTAAAGTAACTTTCAATTAAAGGGTCTCAAGGTATGAAGTCCTCACTTATATCACAAAATGATCATAACAACTCAATAAAGTCACTCAATTGGATTTACAAAACTTGTTCACAATGGATCGATACAACTCCTCTTAACCTCAAACACCCAATAAAATCCCGAAGTATAAAACTTATAACTTAACTGAAAAACCTATACCATCTTGTAGTACTCGAAGAGAGCTTCGAAACGATAGTTTACACGCCTAAAACGGAGTCCGGATGAGAAAGTTATGGCCTCCGGAAGATCGAACGAAAAACGGACAATCTGGAAAAAGAGGGATGCGCGCGCCTCCAAAAAAAGTGATGCGCGCGCCTCCCTAGGTCAGAAGGCTGCGTTTTCGAAGCAGAAAAGGGTGCGCACGCCTCCCAAAACATGGTGCGCGCGCCTCCTTGCCCGGAGGGACGAAATCCGGCCAAAAACTGGGTTTCTACCATTTTTTCTTACCCATTTCACATAACAATCAAAATCAAACATAATCAACCTTCCTCCAAGCATAAAGATGAACCCAAAACAACTTATAACTAGAATGGAGACTCAAATAATACCATTCATCAACCAAGATCAAGATTCAAACCCAACATTCCTAAAATCACCATTTTTTGACCAAAACTCCAAATAAATTCCAAATAAACTCAAAACTCAACCAAACTTCAAATATAACACATCAAACATTATCTAAACGTGATATGAACATTTTAGCATTAAAATGGGGGAAAAGTATCTTACCCGGATTTTCTCAAAAGTGACGGAACTCGAAATTTCTTGGCTTCCTACGATCCTATCGACGATCTAAACATGATTCATGTTTTAAGAAATGAGAAATAACAAGAGGAAGAGGAAGATAATGAAGAGAGAAGGAGAGAAGAAAACTTACCTCTTTCACCTATGGAAGAGAGAGAGAGAAGTGGCTGGGAAAATGAGGGAGTGAGGGAGGAGAGTGGTGATGGAGAGTGTAAGTAAGATGGTTTTAAAAAGTTCCACTTAGGGCCCCTCCCCTACTACTCACAAATTCTTATACTCCCCACTAACAATTGAGACCCAACTATTCTACACTAGCACAAATAACAAATTAAATGCCAGTCATAAAACACAAATCCACAAAATGCTCACAATATTATTTGAATAAATAAATAATTTAAATAAATAAATAAATAAATAAGCAAATAAATAAATAATAATTATTTATTACTAATAAAATAGAGCCTAGTTTTCGGGTCGTGACATTCACTCCCCCTTAAAGAAAATTCGACCCGAATTTTAACGAGACTTACCCGAATGATCAAGTAGCCATTAATACGATAGTTCCGTTATTTCCCAAATTCCTCAATCATCCATTCTAAACCACCACGTAGTAACCCTAAATAATGTTCACGATACCACGACCTCTCGCACATAACTTCCTTCAATCATAACCTTCACTACTAATTGGAATCCATAATTAAAATTGGAGAATCCCAATTGCTCTCAAACATAACTCCCGAGATATCCCAAGCTCACCTTATTCATAACCTTAATTACACTGCAAAGGTGTTTCTTTTTGTAAATCGCATACTTAGTAGTATTCTCCAGAAATTCAAAACATCACCATCCCGAGCCTAATTAGCTTTTAAAATATAAAAGGCTAAAGAAATTTCTATTTCCACAATATTCATCGAAATGGCTATATCTCTATGGATTACCATTATAGTGTCTTCACTTTGAGTTAACACCTTAAATTAATAGTACCATGCAAACCCCAAAATTTCTCGTACAAAGTACCCACTTAAATCTATGTTATACTCTCATCCCTTCATTAATCCGGTCTTGAAGCCTAAACAATTCAATATACTCAATAGTCCGCAAAACGATCCAAAATTCATCTTCAAAAGATTTTCTCTAACTCCCATTTAAGTTATAATCCGTGCTCATATACCCAAAGGAAATCAATGAACCCTAAATTCAATAGCTAACCCCAGTTAGTCTTTCACGCATACATTTATTAACCTAATGATACTTAGGCTCAATAGTACTACCATCATAATAAACCAATTAGCTAGCAATGTTCCAACTGACCCAATACCAAATCATGATATTCCTTAGTTATGCCCAAGTATTGATAATCAACTTCCTTCACATACCCTTGATCCAATTCGGGAAACGCCACCAAGAAGAGATTTAGGACCATAGAACCACTATCTAATCAAAATTCGAGATGCCTTTAGCATAGATCGAGAAATTGTTACTCTCCCAAAATGTACTTATTAGTCCTTTCTAACTTAACACGCTTACCACCATTATCGATTATAAATTCCACCATACACTCATTACCCATAACAATTCACGCATCCCTCCATACTAATCAATCCCGATGTACTCACGGAGATGTACTAAAAGTAAACAAAATCTCTTAACAAGAAATCCTCGGTTGAATCCTCAACTTTTACAACTCAACCGTTACAATATAGATATTGCTCTAATTATCAGTACTACAACCTTGTACCACAACAATGCAATTTAACTCCAAGCTTCTCCTCAAACACTAGGTACTAATCGGAAGCAAATGAAAATCTTACGAATGATAAATACACCCAACAAATCGACCGAAACTAAATACTCGGATTTCAATTAAGAAAAGATAGGTATAACTCTACCCAGGGAACGGTCTCAAACAGTTTTAAGAAATTAGGAATGGAGAATATAACAATCCCTCTACAACAATAGACTAAAGCAATAGTAACATCAAAATCTTGTAATAGCAACATGGCTAATTAGCAGGTGAGACATAACCATACTTAAGCACATCATAAGCACATAAGACTTCATCAGATACCCTAAACTCCTCCATATGAGTAGACACCTACAACACATAAGTCAAAGACTCAGAAGAAATAAATGCAACTAATGCACAGAAACACCTAAATGCGATGATCCTAAAATGCACGCGCTCGCTCTCACGACGCAAAATAATACCTCCTGAAATTTATCCGTTACCTGGTGAGTGCTGATTGGTCGCAATTACTCTGCCCTATACCTTAGGGTTCCCCGAAGCATCTCTCTTCTGACCCGGTGAAGTACTGGTTCCTGTTCCTGATGATTGAACCTTAAACCTCGGACAGTCTTTTATGAAGTGACCCAGTTGACCACAATTGATACATTTTCCTTGTTTCTTCCAACACTTATCCTCCAAATGGCCTTCCCTCTGACAGTAAGTGCAAAGCCACCTACCTTGTTTCCCTGAAGTAGTACCCGGATTCCTTAGCGCGGTTTGTCCCTTAAACTGAGATGGTGCTCCCAAATTACCTCAGTTATCTGAACGGTGCTGTGGTTGAGATTTAGCATGGCTTACTTGTTTACCCGCATTTACAACCTCGGTCTTCCTCTTATGCTCCCCAATATCTTGCTCGATCAAGTATGCCCGGTCTACCGCATCCTGAAATGTCACAATCCTCTGGGCTATAAGCTGAGTACGGATGGATGTCTTCAAACCCCGGATGAATCTCAAAGCCTTCTGTTCTTCGGTCCTCACAAGATAGTCACAATACCGGGCTAATTCTGTGAACTTAGCCGAGTACTGAGCTATAGACAACAAACCTTGCTCCAGGTTGAGCAGCTCGATCTCCTTTCGGTTTTGATCCACTACCGGAATGAAATGCTCCTTGAACTTTCGCACAAACAATTCCCATGCATACACTGTGTGAGTATCATCCCAACTCGCTTTAACACCCTTCCACCAATGCTCGGCGGCACCCACAAGTTTATAAGCCGCAAACCGGACCTTGTCTTCATAGGTGCAACCAAAGACATCATAAATTTTCTCCATCGACTCAATCCATAGCTCGGCCTTCCTTACATCGGGTTCCCTATTGAACTCAACCGGTTTCAATTTCAGAAATTGTTCCAATCCGTAGCGGGGTGGTGGTGCTTGTTCTACCCTCGGAACTTGATCAAGTATGGCCTTCATGGCCGCCTCAAACATGCCCTGAAACATTGCACGGGCTTCATCCCTTGTTTCATTCTGATTTGCATTACCGGTATTACTTTCACCACTTCTCCTTCGAGACATTTCAAACAAGTACCTGCATAAAACAACAATTGTTACTCACTCCGAACACACTACCCTCCTAGGTCATACTAGTCCACCTAGACTTATACTTAGAGCCAAACCATAGCTCTGATACCAACTGTCGCGACCCCGAACCCGCGGGCCGGGAACTCGCGAGCTGGACGTCGACTTAAAACCAAAACTCTAAAATATAGAAGTTAAAAATTCCATTTTGAACCAAAAGATGATAACACAAGGTTTTACAAATCCAAGTTTAAATCAACAAAGTACATCTAACATAAGCTCCACGGCTTATACCCAAAAGAATAAAATATACAATTCTTAATGACGTCAATAATGGTAAAACTATCCCCAAAAGGTTATACATTTAAATAATGTAAACCGATCCATAACAACCTGCCCCAAAATCTCAATCCTCTCGACGTCCTCCTCGATCCGCGAATCCTAATCCTTTTCCTCCTGGGGGGGGGTTAAGGAAAAACAAAGATGGAAATAAACGGGGTGAGATAAAATCTCAGTAAGTTACTAATGCAACTACATGACATGCTATAATGCAGTAAGCAATAAACAATGATAAATATCACATAGCATGTAACAATTAACAGTCAACAGATAGCAGCGGAAAGTAAACACATAACAAAGGATATTAGCCAAGGTTTCTCAACTGGAAGAACCAAATAAAGGTCACTGCGCAGCTTCAATAACCAACCATTCATCATCTTCATAATAGCATGAAAGCTGAAGAGGAATCCCCGGTCAGAAGCGACCAATCAACCCATCAATCAAACAATCCATCTTCATAGTAGCATAAAAGCTGAAGAGAAACCCGGTACCGGAACCAATAACAATGTAAAGTGCCACAAGGGGCGGGAGCCATGCCACAAAGTCATGCTCCAAAACGATTAGCTAGAATACCCACAACGGAGCTAGCTCATCCCAACCAAGGCCAATCTGGATGAGGACAGAAGGACCAATGGGCGATGCTATACTGGACTTGGCTCGTGCCATTATAGCATTATCCATTGCCTGACTCGATACACAATTTAACCAGCTGGACTTTCAATCATGCTAAGAAATAAAATACTAGCATGGTAAACAACTAAGGATTCCAAAGTAGGGAACCATACCAAATAATCACCATAAAGATGCAACGGGTACTCATGAAGAGTTTAACAACAACGATAACAAGAGTTTCTCATGAAGAGCACAACAACGATAAACGGAATTTCTCATAAAGAGCACAACAACATTGATCATTAACACAAGGTGATTCCAAGACAAGGCACGTATCAAATACATCCTAAATATGATACCCACAAGTAAATCATAAAGAGCACAACCCAAACGGTCGCTCACAAATGGCACAATGACTATTACCAAAATGACCCTAAACATTTACTCATAAAGATATACTAGGACTATGAACTCAACTATCTCATCACACCTGGAATTCCAAAGTAGGAAATCAGAATGAATACACCTTAAGGTTAATCAAACTGTAGTACCCAATCGCCAATTCACGCTTTACCTCCGCCCATAATGAACCAAAAGGTTACCCTTATTAGAACATGATCACGACTGGGCTAAACCCTACTCTTTAGTGTTCCAAAACAACCCTCTAGGTACTATAGGATATCACCCAAAACCTAGACCAAGTCTTATTCTAAAATCAATCCGATCAGTAAAGTAACTTTCAATTAAAGGGTCTCAAGGTATGAAGTCCTCACTTATATCACAAAATGATCATAACAACTCAATAAAGTCACTCAATTGGATTTACAAAACTTGTTCACAATGGATCGATACAACTCCTCTTAACCTCAAACACCCAATAAAATCCCGAAGTATAAAACTTATAACTTAACTGAAAAACCTATACCATCTTATATTACTCGAAGAGAGCTTCGAAACGATAGTTTACACGCCTAAAACGGAGTCCGGATGAGAAAGTTATGGCCTCCGGAAGATCGAACGAAAAACGGACAATCTGGAAAAAGAGGGATGCGCGCGCCTCCAAAAAAAGTGATGCGCGCGCCTCCCTAGGTCAGAAGGCTGCGTTTTCGAAGCAGAAAAGGGTGCGCACGCCTCCCAAAACATGGTGCGCGCGCCTCCTTGCCCGGAGGGACGAAATCCGGCCAAAAACTGGGTTTCTACCATTTTTTCTTACCCATTTCACATAACAATCAAAATCAAACATAATCAACCTTCCTCCAAGCATAAAGATGAACCCAAAACAACTTATAACTAGAATGGAGACTCAAATAATACCATTCATCAACCAAGATCAAGATTCAAACCCAACATTCCTAAAATCACCATTTTTTGACCAAAACTCCAAATAAATTCCAAATAAACTCAAAACTCAACCAAACTTCAAATATAACACATCAAACATTATCTAAACGTGATATGAACATTTTAGCATTAAAATGGGGGAAAAGTAACTTACCCGGATTTTCTCAAAAGTGACGGAACTCGAAATTTCTTGGCTTCCTACGATCCTATCGACGATCTAAACATGATTCATGTTTTAAGAAATGAGAAATAACAAGAGGAAGAGGAAGATAATGAAGAGAGAAGGAGAGAAGAAAACTTACCTCTTTCACCTATGGAAGAGAGAGAGAAGTGGCTGGGAAAATGAGGGAGTGAGGGAGGAGAGTGGTGATGGAGAGTATAAGTAAGATGGTTTTAAAAAGTTACACTTAGGGCCCCTCCCCTACTACTCACAAATTCTTATACTCCCCACTAACAATTGAGACCCAACTATTCTACACTAGCACAAATAACAAATTAAATGCTAGTGATAAAACACAAATCCACAAAATGCTCACAATATTATTTGAATAAATAAATAATTTAAATAAATAAATAAATAAATAAATAAATAAGCAAATAAATAAATAATAATTATTTATTACTAATAAAATAGAGCCTAGTTTTCGGGTCGTGATAATATGGGAGTTTATGTTTGCCATTGGATCAGCACCCAAGCAGTTAAGCTTGTAAAATGATTTTTGGTGGATATGCTCTGATACCACTTGTTGGTCCCAAAGGGCAACAAGGGTATAGAACCGCTAGAGGGGGGGGGTGAATAGCGGTTTAAAATCTTTTTCGAAATACCCTTAAAAATCAACCAAGTACTTATCAGTTTGGTCTATTGCGGTTTAAAGCACTAGAACCGCTCAGATAAAATGCACAACGGAGTTTTGCGGTTTTGGCCAAACTGAATTATAAAGAGTAGGGCAGTTTAAGTGGTTGAAAATGGAATGATGCAACTGACAAGGCACAACTGAAGTATCACAAAAGTATACAAATCATTTATCAAGTCATTTCACATAGAAGTAAATAAAGCTCATAAACGGAAATGTAAATGACAAGACAGAAAATAAAGATCAAGGACACACAATTTGAAGAGGTTCGTTCTTGAAAGAACTACGTCCTCTACCTAGGTGGTTAGCCTAGGATTTTCTAATAGTTACTAGACTTGTATTGATTTAGAGGAGTTTTTACAAGATTACAAACGAATCCAAACTCTAAATAAACAATCTAACCTAACAATGCTATTATAACAACCTGTGTTTTCGAGGTATATAATCTATAAGAAAATATACTCCGGGTGTGTAGTGTGGAAAGAAATCAAGAGCTCAAAATATCTAAGTGATGGCGAGCAAGTGATTACTTTCTGTGCAAGGCTGAGTTGTGATGGTATGAAGGCTTGAAGCTTTGATGAAGAACTCTGGGTTTGCTAAGGAGATGATGAAGATATGAATTTCTGGGTTTTCAATCTTCAAAGCTAACTTGAATACTTGAGATATTCTATTTGAAGCTCAGCAACCTTCATTGTTGAGAAATGAAGGCTATTTATAGTGAAGGTGCATACACCCCGCCTTGGACCGCTCACCCCGATTGCACATTTGATCTTGTGTTTCTCCCCATTTTAAGTGTTTCTCGTTAGTTTCTGTCACTTCCGTTAAGTTCCTGACTGACTTCGTTAAGTCCAGGGACTAAACTGAATAACAGGGCTGACTTTCTAGTCCATTCTGTCAAAATTGCCTTCTCTGAGTCGCGCGCCTCCGACAGGAGGAGCCAGACGCGCGCGCCTCCCGCCCCCAAAGCAGGAAGCGCGCGCCTCTGGGCGTCAGTTACAAATTTCTGGTCAGGATTCTCTCCCTTGCTCAATTTACAGGATTTTGCCCGGGAAGGATTTCTTGGTGACTGAGTTTTGGCACCAAAAACATCTCTCTTTCACCTATAAAAACCTCCATTTACCTCCATTTTCAAAGGGACAAAAATTTAGACACAAACTTTGACCAAAAAGAACCAAAAGACCTTGACTTTACCAAATTTCCTACTTTCAAAGCGTTTTCCAAAGGATTTCTCCAAGTAATTCAACAAGAAGTGTTTGAAGTCTCTTGAAGTCTAGGTAAAGCTATTTCTTTCCCCTTCTCAACTTCATCTCTTTTCTCTTCCTTTTTTGTATTATCAAAGTGCAATCACCCAAATCATTTTGGGACATGACGTTAATGATCACCTCATCTCATTGAGGTCGGTTAAAGAGTTATCTCCTACATTCCAAACTCTATTTTAAACCCCTTTTTACGATTTAAAGAAGAAGAAGAAGAACGTTTATCATTCATGTAGATTTTGATCAAGCAAGACCAACTTTAGTTGGGCGAGATGGGTGTTTCGGTACTTCCCATCTCGTAATCTAACCCCCGAACCTCAAAACAAGGAATCTCTGTTTTCGTAATCAAACTTAGGCTATTATCAATAGGTTTTTCTTATGTTCCTCAAAACATAGGTGGCGACTCTAAACAATCTAAAACAAGTTAGACATCCTAGGATAATTCACCGCTCTAGCCAAGTTGTGGTTTCCCGGGGTATCTACAGTGGCGACTCCGCTGGGGAACGTTTGAGGGTTAAACTTGCATTCTGATCAAAATCTACATCTTTTCTGGGCATTCTGACTCCTGATGGGGGAGGCGCACGCTTCTGGCCTCTTCAGCCTAAGGCGCGCGCATCCCGCATCAAGGACCAGAATCGCCCGCTTCTTCATGTTCTTCATTTTCTTCTTCTACTATTCTCCACTAATCATTTCTGCAGGGGTTACAATATGCACATAGGACCAGGGCAATCCCCTGAGTCCAAAATCTGACAATCTGACAGGTGTGCCCAGAAGCGCGCGCCTCCCAAAAGCATCGCGCCAGGCGCGCGCGTCTCGTATCAACACTCAGAGGCGCACGCTTCTGGGTTGGTTCCCAGAACAGAAACAGGTCTCAGAACAGAGCAGTGTGATGGGGGTGTGGGCACAGTTGCCTGCATCAGTGGTTATTCTGAACTTCGGACTATTTTAATTTTATGTTCTATTTTACCGGTCACACGGGTGATTCGGGAGTTGTAATTTACGTGCTTATGTGTTTTTTTTTTTATCTTTCTTTTAAAAAAAATAAAAAAAAAAAATTTTGTCACGTGATAGACCTCACACTACATGCACATATTCCTATGAATTGCTCACTATCGAGTCGCACAAGTCCAACCCCAAACCCGTCGAGGCCCGTCCTAGAAAGTTTAAGCTCCACTCGACCTTGGCTCTTTCGAAGCGGTAAACCTCAGCCCGTGGCGTAGTTCAAGACTACATGCCGGGGGTGAACTTTGAGGCTCATATTCAAGCCGAGCACAAACCACACAATTCTAGTTAGGGTCTAACACTCCATGACTCAAGTCGGTTTCAATGTACCGAGATTTCCCTAAACTAATGTCTTCAAATCATACATGCCAACTCGTTGAAATGGACGCAATAAAAATCCGTCCCCAAAAGTGGTTATTTTGGAAGAAAATAAAAATCCGTCCCCGCATGTATGATTTACTACATTAATTTAGTTTAATCCCGATACGTGTAGGATTCACAAACGCGATGGAATCCGATGAGTATATGGGACCGCGAGATGGTTTATATACTAGTGTGATGATTCCATTATTCTCTTAGAAACCCCAAAAGGGATCCATTCCCTCCGACTTATAAAAAAAAAAAAAGAGTCTTTTCTTATGTGGTTCGAGTCGTGTGCCCAACTGTGTGTTCTAAGCCTCTTCGTGGACTGCAAGTGTTACTCAAGACTGACAAGGGCCTCTTCTGCAATATAGGTTCAATTGGTACTTACAGAGTCTACCGGGATTCGGCAAATCGGTTAGTCCGTGAAGAGATCACTCCAACAGCTCCTACATCAACCATGACCGGCAGCAGCAACACCATGTCTCTCGAACAGCTTTCAACCATGGTCCAACTCCTCCAAGAGCAAGTCTCCACCCTTAATAAGGAGGCACAAAGCAAAGACGACATTTGGCAATCCCACCTCGACAGCCAAAGAGAGGCCCACGAGGCCGAGATGGAGCTAATGAAAGAAAAGCTCACTAAACTTGCCAAGGGGAAGAACAAGAATAACGATGACGAATCCGAATGGACCGAGGGTTTGTTCAAAAGTCCTTATGTCAACACCCACACCAAGAAAGTGGGAGAGCCGAGTTCCGAGAACAATGAGCCCAAAATGGTGGATTCTATCATGGCCTACATCGACCAAAAATTCAATGGGCTCAACATGGGGAAAGGCTCCGACACAAGCCTTTATCAATCATCCATCCTCATGAGTACTATGGCCGCTCTTCCTGATAAGTTCAAGATGCCCGACATCAGCAAATTCAAGGGCAACTCTTGTCCTATGGCTCACATTGAGACTTATATTTGGGCGATGGTTCTGAAGAAGGTCTCCCCCAAGGTGATGGCTCAATGCTTTCCTCTCACTCTCGAGGGGGCGGCAAAAGATTGGTATGCTACTCTTCCGCTCACTGTCCGTCTTGATTGGGACTCCGCCATGCTTGCCTTCAAGAACCAATACCAAGGCAACACCACTCACCGGCCCACAAGGAAAGAGCTAGAGAACACTACACAACGAGACCACGAGTCCTTCATCGACTTCACAAGGAGATGGAATGATAAACTCTCCGAGATTGTGGAAAGGCCAAATACCAAGGAGCAAATGGACATCTTTCTCAAATGTCTCAAAATTGATCTCCGCACCCACCTAAGTGGGGCTTGCTATGCGGATTTCTCCCAAATGTATGAGGCGGGTGTCCGAATGGACGAGTTGCTCAAAGAAGTAAAGAAAAGTGCTCCTAGCTATCGCTACAAGGCCGCTTCCAACTCCACAAAAGAGGCCTCGGTCAACGCCGTCACTATCGATAAGGGGAATTACAAAAAGGTTCCTCCACCCCAAGGGAAGAAGTCTCGATATGACCGTGTCTACATGCCTCTCCAAGGCATGACTCAAACCGAAGCTTTCGAAGTCCTCAAAGCAAAGGGTCAAGTCACACCCGTACAAGGGTACCAACCCAAGACGGTCAACCCCAATCATGCTCACCACAAATATTGTGGCTACCACCAATATAGTGGCCACACCACCGAGGAATTCTTCGTTCTCCGCAATGTCATTCAAGATCTCATAGACAAGAAAGAATTTGTAGTGACTAATGGCGAACATGTCAATGTAATAGAGATAGGAGAACTCGAGGGGACCACCCATTCAATTCCAATTGTGAATGGGGCCCCCAATGTTATGAATAAACTTGACAATTCTTGTTATGTTGTAACTTACGATGAGGTAATGAGGGAAGTACTAGAGAATAGGAAAAAGAAGCAAGATGGGAACGTCAACATGCTAACTCGATCCGGTCGAGTCATAGCAAGCAACCCTTCCACTTCCGCACCAAGCTCCTCTTCTCAAAGGCCGCAAGCTCGCGACACTCCCGAAGATCCTCTACTTGTCCAACTCAAGAAAACTCAAACCAACATCTCTATTTGGGACCTCATTGCATCCTCAAAGAAACACCGAGATCTTGTCATCCGCAATCTCGATGATACATCAGTTTCTCCCGATACTACTCCCGAGGACCTCACGGCAATGATCGGTCACATTCATTTTGGCAACGTCATCACCTTTTCCGAATGGACCTTCCACCATTTGGTTCCAACCACAACGAGGCTATTTACCTCAAGGTACAAGCAAGGGGGAGGCCCATCTCAAGAGTCTTAGTGGATGGTGGTTCCGCACTTAACCTCATGCCTGGCAGAATCATGGGCATACTGGGGCTTAAGGATTCTGATTTGAAGCCTTCCACTCAAGTAATCCTAGGTTATGACAGCACCTCCCGTACAGTCATGGGCATGATCGAAATAGACATTGAGTTTGGGAGTATGGTCATGTCCGTCCCATTCCAAGTGCTTGACATCCCGGCCTAGTTCAACTTGCTTTTGGGTCGACCATGGATTCACAGTTCTAATGCCGTCCCGTCAACTCTCCATCAATGTGTCAAGATCCGAAATGGTGATGAAATAGTGACCGTCATGGCCGAAAACGTCACTATCCACAAAAAGGTGAGCCCGTCCACCAAGTTCAGCATGGTTTACCAGACTCCACTCTCTCCGGCGTCTCAATCAACGCCATTGACAAAGAAGGGGGAAACAGATCATGGACCCCCAGCAACCACAAAGTCCTCCGCATAATGAGGAATATGGACTACTTCCCTGGTTTAGGCCTAGGGAAATATCAACAAGGAATCCTACATCCTGTGCAAGTCCCATTTGTCAAGAACACATTCGGTTTGGGGTACGAACCTTCCAGAGAGGACTTGAAACAAGAGCAAGCGATCAAGAATGAAAAGGCCCGGGCTCGTAAAGAAGGCCGTCGTTATGAGGTCCCTGATCTAAGGCCTTACCGCAAGACGTTGAATGGCTATTTTGTCCGCCAAGGGGAAGACGTTCCATACATGATCTTTCCCGAGCCATGGGTTAACAATAAGGGTGTCAAAAAGCCCGGTCTCGAAATCTTCTCCGATTGTGAGATCCAGAAATCCGAAAGGGAACCAACTCCCATGCCGCCCCGTGAATGGTAGGGAAGGAAGGTGACTATAGAGTCCGAGACAGAAATCATCGTGGTGGGAAGAACAGACAGATTTAGCCTCCATGTTCGAAGAGCTTGCCATAATGAATGAATGCCAAATCAACGCCATCCATGACACCGTCATCATGAATGAGACTATCAGTAAGATCCCACCAAGCTCCGAGCCAATCAACAATTGGTATTCTACGAAAGGGCCCATGGTATCCGAGGAATTCTTAGTCCAAGAAATGGGTTGCATATCCCGCACAGCAACAAAGGAAGAGCAGCTCACACTTACTTTCGAGTCTGAGAGTGTCTCTAATACCCTCACCCAAGAGGATATGGAGGCCATAGCCGAGCGTGTGTTTCCTTTCTTTGCTAATTAAAAATTTGATATTTCTGAGTACCCTGAGATTGCAAACATCATAAATGATGAATTAACTAATAATGAATTTAACGAACAAGTTAATAACGATTCAAATTATGATGAAATCGACCACGAAAACACAACATACTTAAATGAACTTGCTCAACAGGTCCGTAGTCGTGGTGAAAATGGTCCAGGGGCTGACGAAGAATTGCATGTTGTTAATCTGGGTACCGAAGAAGAGCCAAGAGAAACTAAGATCGGAAGTTTCTTCAAGGGGGACGACAGAGACAGATTGACTGCACTACTACGGGAATTCGTGGATGTGTTCGCATGGTCATACAAAGACATGCCGGGTTTGGACAGAAAGGTAGCGGAGCACATAATTCCGATCAGAGAAGTTGCCAAGCCGGTAAAACAGAAGCTCAGAAAGATCAAGCCAGAATGGTCTCTGCAAGTCAAAGAAGAGATCGAGAAGCTCCTCAGTGTGGGTTTCATCAAAGTTATCGAGTATCCGACATGGTTAGCCAACATCGTGACAGTCAGAAAGGCAAACGGCAAGGTTCGAGTTTGTGTGGACTTCCGGGATTTGAACAAAGCTTCCCCAAAGGATGATTCTCCACTCCCTAACATCGACATGCTGGTCGACTCCACTGCTGCCTATGAGGTTCGCTCATTTATGGATGGGTTTGCTGGGTACAATCAGATTCTCATGGCCGAGGAAGATCAACATAAGACAGCCTTCACAACACCGTGGGGTACCTTTTGCTACACAGTCATGCCATTTGGGTTAAGAAACGCTGGGGCTTCCTACCAAAGAGCCGTGATAGACTTGTTCCACGATATGATTCACAAGGAAATCGAGGTCTATGTGGACGACATGATCATTCATTCCAAAGGGACCGATGGTCAACATTTAATCGATCTCCGCAAGTTCTTCGAAAGGCTTCGTCAACACAAGATGAGGCTCAACCTTGCAAAGTGCACGTTCGGGGTTATCCGAGGCAAAGTCCTCGGTTATATGGTCCCTGAAAGGGGAATTGAAGTAGATCCTTCCAAAATCAAGGCAATCATTGACATGCCTCCTCCAAAGACGCAGAAAGAGATCAAAGGTTTCATGGGCAGACTGCAATACATCAGTCGGTTTGTGCACCAACTCACTTCCATGTGTGAGCCAATCTTCAAGCTACTCAAGAAGAATGTGGCTCTAGAATGGACCGACGCGTGCCAAGAAGCCTTCGACCAAGTGAAGCATTACTTGACGTGCCCTCCTGTTCTAGTTCCGCCGCACAAGAAGAAGCCTCTTTTGCTCTATCTCACTGTCAATGATGAAGCCCTAGGGGCTATGTTAGCGCAAGAGCAACGAGAGTCCACAAAGGAGAATGCCATTTATTTTGTCAGTCGCCGATTCCAAGGAGGCGAAAAGAACTACTCTGTCTTAGAGGAGTCATGTGGAGCATTGGTTTGGGTCACTCAAAAGCTCAAACACTATATGGAAGCTTTTACGATCAAGCTAGTAGCAAAGGTGGAACCGCTCTGCTACATCTTTGAGAAGCCTTTCATGTCAACAAGAATAGCCAAATGGTACTTCATGCTCGCCGGCTATGATATCACTTACGTCACACTAAAATCCGTCAGGGGGAAAGTGTTCAGTGACCAGCTTGCCGAATTCCCGTGTGACGAAGTGAAGGGGGAAGACGTACAGTTCCCCGACCAGCATTTAATGTGTACACTCCCATTGCCGTCCGTCTGGAATTAGAAGCTACCAACAACATTGCTGAGTACGAAGCATGCATAGCAGGGCTCGAAGCAGCTCTCGAAAGAAACGTCACGGAACTAGAAGTATTGGGCGACTATTTGCTCCTTATCAACCAGCAATCGGGTAAATGGCGAATCCAAGACCCGACCCTCCAGCAGTATGGTCAGCACCCTGAAGAATTGGTTGAACAATTCCAAGAGATCAGTTTCAACTACCTACCAAGGGATAAAAATTGCTTCGCCGATGCACTGGCCACTATAGCTTCATTAGTCGAAATGCCCAAAGGGAAAATGGTGAAGCCTTTCAAAATTGCCCGAAGGAACAGTCCGGCGTACTGCATGAGTATCGAGATCAACGAGGTTCAAACAAACTCTCCGGGGTATTCGGATATCATGAAATTCCTCAAAGAGGGCACTTATCCCGAGAATAGCAATAAGAAGTCTCAAGCGACTCTGCAAAGGCTAGCCTCTCGGTACGTACTGATTGGGGTCCGAGTCTATAAAAGGCACCATGACGGGATCAATCTCTTATGCGCCAATGAGGCTGAAGCTCAAGAGATAATGTGTGAAGTGCACGAAGGGGAGTGTGGACCCCACATGAATGGGTTTATGCTAGTCAAAAAGATACTCCGCATTGGTTACTATTGGAGCACTATGGAACGAGACTGTATTGAGAAAGTCAAAAGGTGTGCCAAATGCCAATTCCATGCTAATCTGCAGCATGCTCCACCCTCGCAACTTTACAACATGGTCATACCTTGGCCATTCTCTTGTTGGGGCATAGACATCATCGACAAAGTCCATCCTGCCGGAAGCAATAGGCAGTCATTCGTCCTAGTAGCCGTCGACTACTTCACAAAGTGGGTCGAAGCACAAGCCTATCAGACCCTCAACGCCAAGAAAGTGGCCGAATTTGTAAAGATTAATATCATGTGCCGATACGGCATGCCTCATGAAATCATTTCCGACAACAGCTCTCACTTTGAGAAGGAAATGGATGCACTTTTGGTAGAATACAAGATCACTAAACACAAGTCATCTCCTTACCATCCCCAAGAAAACGGTGCGGTTGAAACAGCAAATAAGACAATCGAGACCATCGTCAAGAAAATGGCCTCAACAGGAAGGGATTGGCCCGAGAAGCTACCATTGGCATTGTGGGGCTACCGCACATCAATACGGTCAACAACAGGAGAAACTCCTTATGCGTTAGTCTATGGTTCTGAAGCCGTACTCCCAATCGAACTTGAAGTCCCATCTCTACGGGTCCTCCTCGAGAATCAAGTCAACGAGGTCGACTGGATGCAAAGTCGATATGAACAGCTAGCCTTACTCGACGAGAAAAGGCTAAGAGCACTCGAACGCACAAGGGCGTATCAGCAAAGGATGGAAAGAGCTTTCAACAAAAAGGTAAAGCCTCGAAACATCAATGTGGGAGATTTGGTCTTAAGACAACATCCTCCTAATGCCATGAATCCCCTGGGGAAATGGAGACCCCGATGGATCGGCCCGTACGTGGTCAAAAAGATACTAAGCGGCGGTGCAGTCCGACTCGTGGATTTAGATGGTGACCAGCTGCCAAAGGAGGTCAACCTCGACAAGCTCAAGAGGTTCTATGCTTAATAAACAAAGACCATTAAAAAAAAAATCGCTCACTAGGTTGAAAACCCGCAAGGGCGGCCTAGGCAAAAATTAGAGCACGTGCAAAAAAGAAGCCCGCTAGATTGAAAACCCGAAAGGGCGGTCTAGGCAAAAAACAGGGTGCACACACAAAAAAAAAATGGTCTTTGTTTGTTTGAACTACGGAGACCTGAGCCTCCCAACTGGAGGAACGTAGGCAACCTTCGGGTGCGGTCTAAAACATATCAAAAATACCCAATTTACTTCAAATAACAAGATGCAATTTTTATTCATTCAATGAATTATTCAAGCCATTACAACGGATTTATTGAGGAACAAAAGACATCAAAACATTAAATCCTAAAACAAAGTGGTCTAATTTAATTGCAATCTCTTAGGGTACTAAGAAAAGTCCAATTTTCTCTTAGCCTTCAAAGGACCACCCGATCGTCTCTCAATCCTTTTCTTCTTGGGTAACGGAGGAGCACTGATACGCACCGAAACCTTCTGCGTTGCAACACATCTCCTAGCATAAAAGTCATCCAAAGGAGTACCGAAAGGGTCAGCGAGAATGTTACTCGAATCAGCAGCAGCCTCCCTATATCTCAAAGCGTTGCTAGGCTCAAAACCCTTTCCCAACAACTCGGCACGAAGCACATCGACCCAAGTGATGCCACCGTAAAGGGTGCCAAACAAATAATCCAAGTAGCTCTCGGGAAGGAAGACACTCCCCCGATGCAGAGGAGCAAAAGCCCAAGGGTTGCGATCATCTACCCAAGCCGACTGAAGCTCACTCGAGAAGTCCGGACCCATGTAAGCAACTGGACGAAGCATTTCGTCCCTCGGAAAAGGAATTATCTGTTAGTGACCAAACTGCCTCAGAACCCGCTATGGCTGGTAAAATGAAGAATCTCTCAAGCCGGGTACAACCACGTGCTGAAAACCAAGAGTCCATTCCACAAAAGGACGAAGACCCCAAGAAGGAGGGCACCACTCAATATCGACGGTTACTCGAGAGGCAAAGAATTTCTTCCAACCATCTTCAGATAAATCCCGGATCAATAACTTCCTCCTATGAACAGCAAAAGGAGACAAATCACCATCCGGGGAATAAATCTTGAAGTGTTCTCGGAGCCATATGGTCAAGAGAAAAGGGCTTCCCCGACACATCTTGCCCGTCCTATGTAACTCATCAAGGCCGTGCAACGTCTCCCCTACGATAAGAGGGATCATACTAAATTGTTGCTCCTTGGCCTGCAAAATAATCTCAGCCAAATGTGCATCCGCAGTCCCAAAGGGTGCAACAAACAGTACTTCACTAAAGAGACAAGCGGCCATGGCATTCCTCTTGAAAGATTGAACCACCGGATCCTCCGAATGTAAACTGAAGAACATCGGAAACTCAGTTATGTCAATCACAGTACAGTGCAATATCTTCCTCACGTCCTCAACAGGGAGATTCAGTAACTCAACCCAAGAGTCAATGGCACCACGGTGATATTTAGGGACGGCAATCCGACCGGCCAAAGGCATGCCAAGGATGGCCCCGAAATCATCAACAGTCGGCACCATTTCATTAGCTGAAAAATTGAAGGTATGGCTGTCACAATCCCAGAAAGCCGCGACAGCTCTCAACAAATCCCAATCCGGCTTCAACGTCCGCAAAGTGAAAAGAATACGGAACCCGAAGTCTTTAATGAAGGCCTTCTTGGGATGGGTCTTGAAAGAATACACAAAAGTGCCCAAGTCCTTTTCATACCCACTAACAACCTTGGCATCAAGAGCAAAAGAATTGGAAGCCATGGAAAATGTTGATCACAAGCAAAGTTAAGCAATAATATGATGTTCAAAAATGGCAGAAAGGAGCTGTGAGAATAAAGTGGTCGAACAGAAGAGGATATTATAGCTGTTGGGGGTTCTTTTGGCCAGCAAATGTCAAGCCCGGAATTCCGCCTCCCAGACGCGTGCGCCACCCGCCAGCGGTCTGAAATGCGCGCGCGTCCCAAGCCTACAGAGGAAAGCGCGTGCCTCCCAAGTCTAGATCACTTCAGAAAAGGCCTTGTCAGAGATCTCCAGCCTAAATCAAGACACAGCCCCTGTCCTCGGACACCCAGTTGGGCACACCTTCTTCTGGTCCGCCCTTAAGGCATGTCAAAGATTGAAAGTAGGATAGAAACTCCCATGCAAGAAACCATGCACTGTATTAAGGTTTCCCCACGGATTCCGAACTCCCTAAGTTCTGTCACGGGTGACATACCCCCTTCAAGAGTCAATCTCAACATTTCATCCAGCAGGAACATTTTTCTGGTCGCGGTCAACTGTGCCCGCACCCCACAATTCAAAAAAGTCAAGTGTGACTCCAAGTGGCACGAGACTTCAAAGCAATACCTCATCAACGGATTTCACTAACAGATTCGTCAACAAAGGTTCACTAACGGCCTCTCCAAAGGTTCACTAACGGCCTCTCCAAAGGTTCACTAACGGCCTCTCCAAAGGTTCACCAACGGCCTCTCCAAAGGTTCACCAACGGCCTCCTCAAAGGCTCACTAACGGCCTCCTCAAAGGTTCACTAACGGCCTCTTCAAAGGTTCACTAACGGCCTCTCCAAAGGTTCACTAACGGCCTCTTCAAAGGTTCACCAATGGCCTCTCCAAAGGTTCACCAACGGCCTCTCCAAAAGGTTCACTAACGGCCTCGTTCAAAAGGTTCACTAACGGCCTCATTCAAAACATTCAGCCGGCAGGTTCACCTAACGGATCATGCCACCCCCTCTATCAACAAAAGCCGCTCACACAGGGAGCGCACCACTACCTCTCGCAATTTCAAATTCATGCTTTCATCGAGTCTTTGCTTTTTTCTTGGTGACGTCCTCGGCGGGTGTTTTTAACTTTCGTCGACGCGTTTTGCTTTGCAATCCACGTCGCCGAGGGGCTCTGTAGACACCCCGCCTTGGACTGCTCACCCCGATTGCACATTTGATCTTGTGTTTCTCCCCATTTTAAGTGTTTCTCGTTAGTTTCTGTCACTTCCATTAAGTTCCTGACTGACTTCGTTAAGTCCAGGGACTAAACTGAATAACAGGGCTGACTTTCTAGTCCATTCTGTCAAAATTGCCTTCTTTGAGTCGCGCGCCTCCGACAGGAGGAGCCAGACGCGCGCGCCTCCTGCCCCCAAAGCAGGAAGCGCGCGCCTCTGGGCGTCAGTTACAGATTTCTGGCCAGGATTCTCTCCCTTGCTCAATTTACAGGATTTTGCCCGGGAAGTATTTCTTGGTGACTGAGTTTTGGCACCAAAAACACCTCTCTTTCACCTATAAAAACCTCCCTTTACCTCCATTTTCAAAGGGACAAAAATTTAGACAAAAACTTTGACAAAAAAGAACCAAAAGACCTTGACTTTACCAAATTTACTACTTTCAAAGCATTTTCCAAAGGATTTCTCCAAGTAATTCAACAAGAAGTGTTTGAAGTCTCTTGAAGTCTAGGTAAAGCTATTTCTTTCCCCTTCTCAACTTCATCTCTTTTCTCTTCCTTTTTTTGTATTATCAAAGTGCAATCACCAAATCATTTTGGGACATGACTTTAATTATCACCTCATCTCATTGAGGTCGGTTAAAGAGTTATCTCCTACATTCCAAACTCTATTTTAAACCCCTTTTTACGATTTAAAGAAGAAGAAGAAGAACGTTTATCATTCATGTAGATTTTGATCAAGCAAGACCAACTTTAGTTGGGTGAGATGGGTGTTTCGGTACTTCCCATCTCGTAATCTAACCCCCGAACCTCAAAACAAGGAATCTCTGTTTTCGTAATCAAACTTAGGCTATTATCAATAGGTTTTTCTTATATTCCTCAAAACATAGGTGGCAACTCTAAACAATCTAAAACAAGTTAGACATCCTAGGATAATTCACTGCTCTAGCCAAGTTGTGGTTTCCCGGGGTATCTACAGAAGGCATTAGTGACCGTTGGACAATGAGGTGAGTCATTGTATGGCGGTTTTATGCGCTGTCACAATCCCATTGGTTGACCTGTCACTGTCGTCCTTTGCTTTTGCTTTGTGGTAGGAAGTTGTTGGATCACTACCTGACATTGTCCTTTTAGTTGTTGGAAAAGTACAACGGTAACTTTTCAAAAAGCAAGACAAACCGACATTCCAAGAATAACTGAAACATGACTTGAAGTTTAAGGACAAGTCACCAGTCATTCATTTACCGTTGAAAAGCGAATGTTTGTCTTCAAGGAGTAAATGACAGCAATAACTTCTTCAATATCTTGGTCGGCGGTTCCACCAGATGCATGTGCGGTTTCATGAATGATCTTGAAATGCGGTTTCATCAAAGACACAAACTGCGGTTTTGATGAGGGACTTAAGGCACCATGCTGGCGGTTTTAAATATGGTGGCTTGAGGGACACTAAACCGCTATGGATAAACCGAACATAACTCAGCCTAACTACTAAACATCTAGAAATGGACTTGTCTAAAAATTGAAGTAAAACTTTATTACATGTAAACCTAAAGTCCATAAAAAGACACGTGGAATGGGTCAATCAAATCAGGTGGGTGTACTAACAATGAATCCTAACATACTCCATAAAAAGGTTGAGGAGCTATGGGAAGAGGGTGGTAAGAGACTCAGGAAAGACCTTGAGGAAAAGTGTGATCGCAGGTACGAGCTCCTGCATAGCCGAGCGGAATTGACGGACGAATTAAAAAGGCACAACTCAAGGAACACCCGAGAATGTCTTCATGAAATTGTGAAATCCATTGAGGAGATCAAAAAGTCCTCGGAGAAGTCGTCCTCCTCACCAAGGACCATCCCCGACCGCTTGGTCCAAGACGAGCAAGAGTTTCGTGATCAGATCCAACCCGTTACAGTATCCCATGGGAAGCCCGCGGCAGTTGTGGGAGGATTTCACCCCCAAGGCAAGGGAGCTTACTACCGTTGGTTCCATGAGCTAGGAATGCCCAGAGAGCAAATGTTAGATCATTTACTCGAGATCGGTAAGATCGAGATCCTCGGCCGGCACATGATATGGACCGAACCGATCGGAGCTCGCCACGATCCAAAGCAGCACTGCAAGTACCACCAGGCCCCGGGTCATTCTACGAATGCTTGCCTCACCTTGAGAAATCATATCCAAGCGCTCATCGACGAAGGTGTCATCACCAAGAAAGGAGACAAATGGGTTTGAGGAGGAAATGTAAGGAGGTGAAACAAGGAAAGAAAGAATTGTTGGGAGTGGCTTAGTGTCTAGGTTCTAGAGAGTCCCTAAAAAGTCCGTTGTGGACAAAGTCTTTTGTTTCTTTTTATGAAAACCCCTGAGAGGCAATGTTATGTGAAGAGCCATGGGGTTGGACATGGTTGAGTCAATGAATGGTGGAATGGTCGAGTCAATGTAATCAATAGTCGAGTCTAAAGTTGTAAAAATTGAGTCTTCCGTGAAATGAAATGAATCATTTTTACTTCTATTCTCTCTAGACTTGAGGCATTATTTGAAAATTACATTAACTCTCGGAATCGCTCTGATTAATGTTTCCAAATGATTGCTATGTCCCCAAAATGACGAGTTGACTCCCCAAACATAACAGCCAACAACGACTCATTAAAGGAAGAATGGACCTAAACATAAAAGGGTGCTAAATTCAAACGATTAATCTTGATGTGAATGAATGTTGTGATCAATTGGCATGAAGAAAACCATTAATGGCAAATCTTCCCCCATACACTCTCCCGATACACAACCCCATACATATTTCTGAGATAAATCCCTGATACACGCCAAAGGCATCCCGAGACAATGAAAAAGTGAGGGCGTTGTTGCTTAACCACCAAGGTTTAACCGTGATCACGTGTGCGCAATCAGAAAAAGGGATTCCCGGACTTTCAAAGTCAGCCCAAAGTGACAGGCACACCGCCAATGGGCTACAAAGGAGCTAATACCCGAGAAAGCGAGCTAGGGCTAGTGTTTACCTCCTCCTAAAAAAAATAATAAAAAAAATTTGAATGATGAGAAAAGAAAATGAATGAATGGAAAGGAGGAGAGGAAATAGCAAAAAGGAATGCTTGCCTCAAGAGACTCATCCACACCAAAGAGGGTTCATCCCAAGAGGTCCATCTCAAAGAGATCACCACGAAGCAAAGTGAACAACAACGTCCCCCGAGACAGCAAAAGGAAACCAATCCCGGCAAAAGCTGCCCAAAGGCAGAACTACGGCGACCTGAGCTCCTCACATTGAGGGGAATGTAGGCAACCTTCGGGTCCGGTCATAGCATGAAATGAATCCATCAAGCCTCAGTCCTCCCAAAATAACCCGGCTCTCTTCCCTTGGTCCCGTCAATGACCAATCTCCCGGATAATGACTAATCCCTCCTAAACACACTTCTATCTTGCCATTGATCGAATCTGAATCTCAAATAATCACAACATTTATGCATGTTAAGGCTAATTGCTTGAATTTTGACCTAATGTTGGACACGGTTCATTCGAGCAATCATTTTGATGACATTAACTAAGGCCGATTTCGAATGCCTCGACAAGTCTTCTTTTCCACATCTTAGGAAAGAGCCAAACACTTGAATTTCTGTCCATAGGCTTCCTTCCTCAGAAAAAGGACTCACTCCCGTAAATGCCTATGTGTGTCTATTCGTGTGAGCAAGCATGATTTGCTCTTTTCCGTGTCAGAGTCAACTAGGCCACTCCTAGGAAGAGAAGATGATGGGATATGTGGAAGAGGGAAAAATGATATGTTTGGATTGCTTAGGAAAAGGAAACCCGTGCAAAGGCGGACCGTGTCCCGGGCAAGGAGGATACGCACCAAAAAGAATAGGGTGAGACCCGAGGAGTAGTTCTCGGCAAAGACAAAACACTGGGGCTAGCAAGCCATAACCGTGAGACCCGAGGAGTAGTTCCCGGCAAAGACAAAACACTGGGGATAGCAAGCCATAACCGTGAAACCGAGGAGTAGTTCCCGGCAAAGGTAAAGCACTGGGGCTGGCAAGCCATAATCGTGCAATGGAAGGGCCAACGAAGAGTCATGCTTTGGGTAAAACGGTTCGAGCCAAATAAGATCTCCCTTCTGTCAAAATTCCCTAAACGTCCTCAGAAAGTTTGGTAAAAAAGCCAACCATGCTTGTACGATCCGTACGGCTGGTTTGTCCCTGTGAAAAATTTCATATCAGCAGCCTGTATCAGCTGATTTCCCACAAGCGAAACTCATTTTCACTTGTTCAAAGCCTGTCAGATATGTGTCAAACTCCGCATAATTGAGTCCAAACACATCTCGGGAATCCCCGACGGTCCAGAAATGACCATAAAGCCCTCTCGAGGCCCAAGCGTACATAAATGATGGATTTACAAATAAAAGGGACAAAGTTTTAAACACCAAAGATAACAAATTTTCATACATTGTTTTTTAATAAAATGAAACAAAAGAAAAATTGTTCACATAGGTACATCCTAATCAGAATCTGGGTAAGGATCCTCCGGAGGCGAGTGAACCCTCTCCAAGTGACGAGATGGGCACATGTTGGGGTCAAAGAAGAAGATGGACTCCACCAAGCTCGAGCCTTCACCCGAAGAGGATTGGCCCGGAAAGAAGGAAGGAGGAACCTGGGAAGGAGGACTGGGTGTCTGGTCGGCTGGGGCTCCACACGCTCCAAGTCTAAATGAGCAAAAGGATCTGGGGCGAGCTCGTGAAAGCTGGGGTCACGGAGCAAATCCCGAAAGGCCTCCAAATCAGTTTCGCCTAAGGTATGGCAATGGACAAAGGATGGGGGTAGCTCTACGCTCGAGGCCTGTCGGAAAGACCTCTCCCCACCACTCACCGAGTTCCTGCCCGGCACGAACCTGGACTCAGTCCGAGGCCCCTTGGAAGAGCGACTAATAAACCTCTTCAGCCACCTTTTGGCCCGTTTCGTGAGGGAGGGTTTATCCAACAGAGCCTGCGCTGCAACCTGCACAGGGAAATTAAACTGCTCAGTGGAAAAGATAGGGATATGGGATGAGTGAGTGTGAGAGAAAGGAATGAAAACATACCACGCCCTCAGGAGCATCCTCAGGTGGGGCCCCCTCTCCCGCCACAGATGTGGCCACCATGTGGACCCGACTATCTGAGTATATATATGAGAAGTCCTACCACATCGGAGGAGCCACCCCAGAAGCCACTACCTGCGATGATCTCAGCCTCCGGGCCACGAAACGTCTGTATGGCTCAATGGTGATAAAATGGGATGCATTCGCCCCCATGAGCTAGGGTTCATCCCCTCGGTCTGCTACGAACATGGTGTCAGGAGGGTCGACAGGAGCCCTTTGCATGAGCCCGAGCCCGTGCTGCCAGAGCACCCTCTCTCCCAAGTAAAAGGCCTCTCCCCGGAACCCTACGAGCAGTCTCCTCTCCCGGGTTACCTGCAGAGAATCAGAGAGGTTAATGCCTAGCCCTTACCCCTCATACCTCAACCAAGGAAAGAGGTTAAACTCAGCCGGCATAGCTCCCCTTAGCACTGCCCTGACATCGGCATGACGGACGGAGACCCATCCCTTGGATCCCCTCTTATTTCGGGCCTCTCGATCCCAACAGACCATGGCCATGAATGTGATGGCGGGATCAATGGTTAGCTCCCATGGATAGCCACCAAAGATCTCGTAGTACCAAGCCTGAAAGGAAAAGGCCAAAAATCATCAAGATGCTGAAAACCGAAAAGGTGAATGAGAAGGAGAAAACAGAAAAATGGGGAAAGGAAAAGAATGTACCTCCAAGGCGAACTGGAAGCAAGCCAAGGATTTGCTCGCTTTCCGGCTGAATTTATCGAGCTCCATGTACAGCTCAGCCAACCCAGCCTCTCCCCAAACAATACTCCGGACGGTCTCCGGAGTGGACAATGATCCAAGTAGGGGGAACATGCATGTGGTGTCGGCATTGGCAAAGATGGTGTTGCTGAGAAGGAGCCACACGTAAGCTCGCCCGAGCTGCTCCGCCGTCATCGAACCCGCCAAATACTCTGAAATTCTGGCCCGAATGGCTCGGTCAACATTCTGCACCAGGATCCCCAAGCCCTTGGTAGGGCCTGAAAAGCCAATGAGTGCCTCAATGTCCGCGGCTGAGAGCCGGTCTGTCCAGATAACTGGTCGGCCGTTGAAGGAGAGCCCGGTAATGGTAGAAAAGTCTACGGGAGTCACGGTAACCTCCCCTCAGCTCAAATGAAAGGTGTGGGTCGTATCCCACCAATGCTCGCCCAAGGCAGAAATGAGTCCCAGGCTCCTGTTAGTGCTAACCAGCTGGCCTACGGCATGGATGGATGGCACCAAGCCGGTGCTCTCTACCCACTCTCTCGGACCAGGCCCATCGCCAACTACCTCGGGCATGGCCTCCCACAAGGAACATCATATATCGGGAGATCCTCGAGATTTGGGATCACCGCCCTGCAGGTAAAACACAGTAAAGGTATGAATAACACAGTTTTAAGATACCAATGCATATGATAAATGGATATGATGAATGAATCATGCAAATAAATGTGATTTTACCCTTTTCAAATTGCGTCGGGCATTTGAGGGTGTGTCTTGTGAAAAAAAAGTGATTTTACCCTTTTCAAATTGCGTTGGGCATTTGAGGGTGTGTCTTGTGAAAAAAATGTGATTTTACCCTTTTCAAATTGCGTTGGGCATTTGAGGGTGTGTCTTGCAAATAAATGTGATTTTACCCTTTTCAAATTGCGTTGGGCGTTTGAGGGTGTGTCTTGTGAAAAAAAATGTGATTTTACCCTTTTCAAATTGCGTTGGGCATTTGAGGGTGTGTTTGTGAAAAAAATGTGATTTTACCCTTTTCAAATTGTGTTGGGCGTTTGAGGGTGTCTTTTGTGAAAAAAATGTGTTGTCCCCTTTTAAACTGCATTGGGCATTTAAGGATGTGTTTCTTATGAAAAGAATGTGTAAGGTTTTGTTTGAAAGGATTTCCCCCTGTCCCAAACAACAAAATCCGTCCCCATTTTGAGACTTAGTGTCCCGAATTTCCACAAACATGCAACAACTTATCCTAGGAAATGCTAGCATGCACTTGAATGTGTCAAAATGACTAGTTGAACCTAAGGTACAAGTAGTTTATGCATAAATCGCGGGACAACGCACTTTGATTTTAGAAAGTATAGCTAGGCATGTACAAATGATGATATGAACACATGCCCATGTCCCTAGTGATCCCAATAACGTGAAAATGAAGCCAATTTTGTGGAATCGCACCTAGGAAGGCGAAAACCCCAAATTGCATGAACATGAACCCCAGGACTAGGGAGTGCACAAAATTGACAAAGATCGAGTGGGAAAGAAGGCTTACCACTCGGTCATGGCATAAATGAGCGGTAGGGGACTTATAGAACCCCGCTTCCACGTCATTAAGGGCAATGGTGTAGCCCCGGAAATTGCGAACCATGTCGAGCCGCCTATCCGCCCCTCTTGGGTAGCTCCTTCACGCCCGAGCATCCATAAGTGAATTTTGAACAGTTTGGAGAAAGAAATCCGGAGAATTTTGATGATTTTCTCTCTTGAAATCGCCTCTCTCCCTAGGATTTTCGGCTTGGATTTTGGAAAAATGCAGCAACCATCCGTATGGCTGCTGTTTTGAAAAAGAAGGAAACGCCTTCTTAAGCCGTACGGCTGGTTTGGGCGAGGAAGAATCTCAGCCCACAATTTACACTTTGGCCCCTGGCGCCTTGAGCATGGTTTCCCCTAGGTTTCTGAAATAGAACTTAGGCCCCTTCCCTTTGGAAAATGTCCAAAATGCCCCTTTTGGATCATGCAACTTGAATTGAACCTAGAAAGATTAGGTTCCCAATGAAAACGAAAATCAGGCAGTCCTTAGATGGACGTAAGACCAGCTTTGTGAAATTAATATGGCCGTACTTCGTAACTCCAGTTAAGAATGTGAGAATTAGCGCTAACCCGGCCGCGCCTCGCAAGTCCAGGTTAAGAATATGAATTTAACGCGGCCGTAATTCGTAAGTCCAGGTTAAGAGTATGGAATTAGCCCGGCCACGCCTCGTAAGTCCAGGTTAAGACTTTGAATTTGTGAAGTTAATGTGGCCATTCTTCGTAAGTCCAGTTAAAAATGTGAAAAATGGTCCTTTGGCGGTCCGGCGTGACGTAAACCCATTAGGTTTTGTTAGATTGGTCCTTTGGCAGTCCGGAATGACATAAGTCCATTAGGTTAGATATGTCCTTTGGCGGTCTGGTATGACGTAAGACCATTAGGTTCAGTAAGATTATGTCCTTTGGCAGTCCGGAATGACATAAGTCCATTAGATTAGATATGTCCTTTGGCGGTCCGGTGTGACGTAAGACCATTAGGTTTTGTGAGATTGGTCCTTTGGCAGTCTGGAATGAAATAAGTCCATTAGGTTAGGTATGTCCTTTGGCGGTCGGGTGTGACGTAAGACCATTAGGTTCAGTGAGATTATGTACTTTGGCAGTCCGGAATGACATAAGTCCATTAGGTTAGAATTGTCCTTTGGCCGTCCGGCGTGACGTAAGACCATTAGGTTTTGTGAGATTGTGTCCTTTGGCGGTCCGGCGTGACGTAAGATCATTAGGTTTTGTGAGATTGGTCCTTTAGCGGTCCGGCATGACGTAAGACCATTAGGTTCTGTGGGATTTGTCCTTTAGCCGTCCGGCATGACGTAAGACCATTAGGTTTTGTGGGATTTGTCCTTTGGCAATCCGGAATGACATAAGTCCATTAGGTTAGATATGTCCTTTGGCAGTCCGGTGTGACGTAAGACCATTAGGTTCAGTGAGATTATGTCCTTTGGCAGTCCGTAATGACATAAGTCCATTAGGTTAGATATGTCCTTTGGCGGTCCGGTGTGACGTAAGACCATTAGGTTTTGTGAGATTGGTCCTTTGGCAGTCCGGAATGACATAAGTCCATTAGGTTAGATATGTCCTTTGGCGGTCCGGTGTGACGTAAGACCATTAGGTTCAGTGATATTATGTCCTTTGGCAGTCCGGAATGACATAAGTCCATTAGGTTAGAATTGTCCTTTGGCCCTTCGGCGTGACGTAAGACCATTAGGTTTAGTGAGATTATGTCCTTTGGCGGTCCGGCGTGACGTAAGACCATTAGGTTTTGTGAGATTATGCCTTTGGCCGTCCGGCGTGACGTAAGACCATTAGGTTTTGTGAGATTGTGTCTTTTGGCACTCTGGCGTTACGTAAGACCATTAGGTTTTGTGAGATTGTGTCCTTTGGCGGTCCGGCTTGACGTAAGACCATTAGGTTCTATGGGATTTGCCCTTTGGCCGTCCGGCGTGACGTAAGACCATTAGTTTTATGGGATTTGTCCTTTGGCCGTCCGACGTGACGTAAGACCATTAGGTTTAGTGAGATTATGTCCTTTGGCGGTCCAGCATGACGTAAGACCATTAGGTTTTGTGAGATTGGTCCTTTGGCAGTCCGGAATGACATAAGTCTATTAGGTTAGATATGTCCTTTGGCAGTCCGGTATGACGTAAGACCATTAGGTTTTGTGAGATTGTCCTTAGGCAGTCCGGAATGACATAAGTCCATTAGGTTAGATATGTCCTTTGGCAGTCCGGTGTGACATAAGACCATTAGGTTCAGTGAGATTATGTCCTTTGGCGGTCCAGTGTGACGTAAGACCATTAGGTTTTGTGAGATTGGTCCTTTGGCGGTCAGGCGTGACGTAAGACCATTAGGTTTTGTGAGATTGGTCCTTTGGCCGTCCGGCGTGATGTAAGACCATTAGTTTTTGTGAGATTGTGTCCTTTGGCGGTCCGACGTGACGTAAGACCATTAGGTTCTGTGGGATTTGTCCTTTGGCCGTCCGGCGTGACGTAAGACCATTAGATTTGTGAGATTAGTCCTTTGGCAGTCCGGCGTGATGTAAGACCATTAGGTTTTGTGAGATTGTGTCCTTTGGCCGTCCGGTGTGACGTAAGACCATTAGGTTTCGTGAGATTCGTCCTTGGCCATCCGGCGTGACGTAAGACCATTGGGTTTTGGTTGACCCGGCCGTACTTCGTGAGTCCAGGGTAGAAAGTGAAATCGTGAAAGTCCCGGCTGTACCTCGTAAGTCCAGGATGAAAGTTAAGATGTTATTGCCCCGGCAGCCCTTGGTAGGGCGTAAGACCAGTATAGTCATGATTACGTTAAGAAAACCTTTGTCCCCCGAGAGTGGCCAGGTAAGAGAAAGCCTATCATTGTGATGGCAGTAAGACCATTTTGTGTAGTCAACCCTCCGCTATGAGAAAAGTTGACCAAATTGACCAATGTGTCCTGTGTTGGTAGTGGTGCCCTAGGCACGTTTAATAAACGTTGTAATTGTTATCATTTATTTCATATCAATAAAGAGATGTTTTGATTATTATTGTTGTTCATGCTTACTTATAATAATCCCCGTCCCTAGTACTTATTAAGCACTAGTATAAAAGGCTAAATGATCATGAGATGATCATGTTAGATTTATGGGTACTTGTTTGGAACAAGGTACTGGACATGACCCGCTGTATGAGATTTATGTCATGGTCTATGTCGAACATATATCTCATATTAGTTATGTCATTTGAATCCTTAGACATGAAGTTATTATAGTCTTCCACTTGATGAACATTGTGTTTGACATATTCAAACGCTACCTTAACACGGTAGTTATAAAGGGTATGATTGGCATAATCGGATTCCCGTTGGGAAGAATAATAAGCTAAATGGATTTGTCCCTCCACGGAGAGATGTCAAGCTTGGGCCTCTCGTAGGAATGATGTTGATGAAATGTTCGGCCGGACTCAAATGAATTGATTGGATCAATGTCATTTGGATTATCAACATATTCGGAATCGAGAAAGTATTGAACAAAAACAAGTTGACTGTTTGACCATGACTTGTGTTCAATGACATCGTGGACAAAGGGATTGTGACATATTCTAAAGGAATGCGAACTTGTATCTAGTTATACTATTTGGGTAGGTATGACGGTTTCTAGAACCTAATCATATCTTATGGGATCATGTTTGAGCCCATTGCCAACTTAGTATAATCCTAGAGGGTCACACACAATAGAACGAATCTTTAATAAGAGGAATATATTGGAATTTAGAGTCAAAGGACCTTGGAGGAATTTGGAAACATTCTGGGCTGTTTGGTCTACCGAGCGGGCGCTTGGTTCAGACCAGGCGGGCGCCTGAAGTAATTCCAGAAAGACAGGGACCTTCTGGTCATTCAGGCGGGCGCCTGGCCCTTTACAGGCGGGCGCCTGGTGCTGCCGACAGGAAAATTCTAATTCGATTTGGGAAGGTTTTTGGCACAAGATTCCTATTTGGAATAGGTCTTAATTGTGTACAAAAACCCCAATTCGGCCAGACCATATGTACAAGTGATTTTGTGAGTCTCAAAGAGTTTGAGAGAGATATTATTTTGTTCTAAGATATCCTTGATTGAGGAACAAAATAATTCACAAATAAATTCAATATAGTTCTTTTATTATATTGTGAAAGTGTGTTTCATAATATTGGTCTAGCAACCAAGATCAAAGATCCTTTGATATTCGTTCGAAGTGTGGATACCGCTAGAGGGTGAAAATCATCATCTTCAAAGTTCGTGTTCAAGCTTTGTGATCGTGATCAAGTCTTCAAGTTTCTCCACCAAACACCAAGAGAAAATTCATAGTCATCAAGGGTTAGTTATTCCTCTATTCATCTTGTTGTATTTGATTTAATCATATGAACGGATCCATGGCTTTGGGTTTCTTAAAATTTTAATTGCTAAATTCCGCTGCGCATGTTACTAGGAAACCCAACAGTGGTATCAGAGTCCCGTTCATGTTGATTAATTCAATACTTGGATCATGTTGTGTATATAAATTGTTTATGTGCCAAGCATGATATGAATATTGGATTATATGATGTTTATGTGTTTTGTGATTTTATGTGGTTTATTGTTTTTCGAACCTTAATCGCACGATTCAATCGCAATAAAAAATTATGGTGGATTCTGAATTATTTCGATTATTGATTTTTGATTGGATCAAAGTTTTAATAATCGGGGAAAAATAATTTTGAGACAAAATTTTCGAACTTGAAAATTCCATACCATTCTGACCATTCAGGCGCCCGCCCGCGCTGGACAAGGCGCGCGCTCGCTTCAGGCGCCCGCCTGTGCTGGACCAGGCGCGCGCTTGCTAGGCCAGAATGTTTCTGATTTTGTTCAAAATCTGATTCTGAATTTTTCGATAAATCCGACAAAACCAGTAACAAGACCACTTCAGACTTGCTGATCTGGAATGGGTTTTGGGTAGTTGGTTTGTGTGTGGATTTTGGGGTTTGATTTTCCTATTTGTTTTAGTCTTGTGATTCCTAGATTGGTTCAAGTTTTGGATGGCTAATCTGCGTTCATCGAGATGTGTTTCCCAAAATTGATCGCAATCAAAGTTTCAAAGACAAAACGAAGTTAGAATTATGAAGAGTTCATAATTGCTAAAATTGAGAAACAAAGTTCTTGATTCAATGATTGGAGATCCATGTGGAATTGTGAATGCAATTGCCTACGTTCATCGAGACCATCTATTGCTTAGTTTCGGCCACATGGACTACTTTCTTGGTTTCTTGAATTAGTGCGGGATTGTGGTTGCCAAATGGCTTAGTTCGACCGCACTTCTTGTTGTCTTGATTTGGAGATAATAACCAAAGTTGAAATAGTCTCATCCTCATAATTATAGAGAAACTAATGACACATAAATATTATGCTTAAATTAATGGGATTAATTTAGTGGCTAAACTTGATGTGTAACATGTTTATATTATGTGCTCATAAATGTGTTATATGCTATATGTGATGAACCTTCAAAGAAAGTTTTAAGTCTTTTATTGCCATGCCATGATTAAAAACACTTGTAGTACATGAGTGATTTAATGTAGATTCGCCCTAGCGAGGTGCATTAAATTTATTTATGTTTGAGCAAGATAGATAATGTGGGCACGCCCTAGCGGGACACATTAACTATGCGTTTAAAATGGTTAGACTTAATTGGGCGTCAAAACAGTTTTGGGCCTAGGCAAAGATGAGGTTTAACATGCTTTGTGAAATTGGATTTCTAAAAGAATCTCATAAAAGGAATTAAGAGTCATTATGAGATATGATTGACAAGAGTTGTCTACCTAATTATTTGATTTTGGTAACCCGCCTTAGCGGACTTGAAATTAAATTAAAGTTGGATCTTAACCAATTAAATTATATTATACATTGGATGGATAAGAAGGTTATATATTTAGTGGGAGTATTTTGTTTAAAAAAAATACATTATTTATCTCTTTAATGAAAATCGGTACTTATTAAATTTTGGAAATTTTGCATATTTGTAGATAATGACTAATAACACTCAATCAATGTCGTTGCGATCGATCCTTGAGAAGGATAAGCTCGAAGAGAATGGTACAAACTTTATGGATTGGATCCGAAGCATAAGAATTGTTCTTAGGCAAGAAGATAAGTTGTACATTCTCGATGGGCCTCTCCCTGCTGAACCACCGCCTACTGCCCCTAGGGTAGAAAGAGACAATTACAAGAAACATCGTAATGATTCTAGAGATGTAAGTTGTCTCATGCTTGCTGCTATGTGTTCAAAACTCCAACAAAGTTTGGAACATTTGGAAGCCTATGAGATAGGCGTGGAGTTGAGAACCATGTTTCAAGAGCAAGCTAGGCAAGAGAGGTACAAGACCATTGTTGCATTCACTACTAGTAAAATGAATGAAGGGCAACAAGTGAGTCCTCACTTTCTTAAAATGAAAGGTTATGTAGAGCACCTTGAGAAACTTGGCTATCCAATCCCATTGGAGCTAGCCACGGATCTCATTCTTAATTCATTGCCTAAAAGTTATAATCAGTTTGTGATGAATTATAACATGCATGGAATGGATAAGAATCTCTCTGAGTTGCATGGGATGCTCAAAACTGCAGAGATGAAAATTGTGGAGAAGGTTCTCCCGTGCTCTTGGTTCATGATGGGAAGAAGGCTAGTGCCAAAGGAAAGGGTAAGGCAAAGTTGTCAAACCTAAGATAAGCAAGGCAAAGGTTGCCAAGGCTTCTGAGGCAAAACCTGATTCACAAAAGGATGCAATCTGTTTCCATTGTCAAGAAATTGGTCATTGGAAACGTAATTGCAAGGCTTTCTTGGAAGAGCAAAAGAAGAAGAAGAGCAGCAAGGCTGCGTCGACTTCAGGTATCTATATGATAGATATTCTCCTTTCTACCACTGATTCTTGGGTATTGGATACCGGATGTGGTTCTCACATTTGTCTAAATGTGCAGGGACTAAAGAATAGGAGACTGCTTAAAGAAGGTGAAGTAGATCTACGCGTGGAAATGGAGCAAGAGTTGCTGCATTAGCCGTAGGGACTTATGAAGTCACTTTACCTTCCGGATTAATTCTTGTTTTGAACAATTGTTATTATGTTCCGGATTTAAGCAGAAATATTATTTCAATTTCTTGTTTGGATAATGAAGGTTTTAAGTTTCTTATTGAGAATAAGAAATTTTCTATTTATTTAAATGATGTGCTTTATGGTATTGCTAATTCATTTAATGGCCTTTATGTCTTGGATGTCAAGAATGAAAATAATGTCTATCATGTAAATAAGAAATCTAAACCTAATGATGTAAATCATACTTATATGTGGCATTGCCGTCTTGGTCATATTAATGAGAAGCGTATCTCAAAACTCCATGGGGACGGACTTTTGGGTTCATGTGACTTAGAGTCATATGATACTTGTGAGTCGTGTCTTCTTGGAAAAATGACTAAGACACCTTTTACCAAGTTGGGTGAAAGGGCAAGCGACTTATTGGGGTTGATACATTCCGATGTATGCGGACCATTAAGTAGCAATGCTAGGGGAGGATTTCAATACTTCATAACCTTCACTGATGATTATAGTAGATTTGGGTATGTTTACCTAATGAAACATAAAAGTGAAGCATTTGAGATATTTAGAATATTTCAAAATGAAGTAGAAAAACAACTTGGCAAAAGCATTAAGGCACTTCGATCAGATCGAGGTGGAGAATACTTAAGTCAAGAATTTGATGATCATCTAAAGAATTGTGGAATAGTTTCACAATTGACTCCACCTGGAACACCACAATGGAATGGTGTGTCCGAGAGGAGGAATCGGACTTTGTTAGACATGGTTCGATCAATGATGAGTCAAGTTGATCTTCCAATATCCTTTTGGGGTTACGCCCTAGAAACCGCTGCTTTCACACTAAATCAAGTTCCAACTAAATCGGTTCCAAAGACTCCATATGAGATGTGGAGTGGAAAGAAACCTAGTTTATCTTTCATGAGGATTTGGGGTTGCGAAGTTTATGTCAAGAGACTCATCTCTGACAAACTAGCACACAAATCTGATAAATGTATTTTCGTGGGATATCCTAAGGAAACTAAAGGATATTACTTTTACAACCGAGAGGACAACAAAGTGTTTGTTGCCCGAACTGGTGTCTTTCTAGAGAAAGAGTTTCTCTCCAAAGAAATCAGTGGGAGTAAAATAAATCTTGAAGAAATTCGAGACCCAGAAAATAACATTGAACCAATAGTGGAACAAGAACAAGAACCACAAGGAGTTGTGGAACCTGTTCAAAATACACAAGCATCTCGCAGATCTAGTAGGTCACGATCCGAGCCCGAGAGATATGGATTTCTCGTAACGGATAGTAATGAGGTAGAAATCATTGAGAATGATGAACCGTCAACCTACCAAGAGGCGATGTCTTCTCCTGATTCGGACAACTGGCTTGGAGCCATGGAATCCGAATTGCAATCCATGCAAGACAATCAAGTTTGGAATTTGATTGATGCACCCGAAGGTGTAAAAACCATAGGATGCAAATGGGTCTTCAAGAAGAAGACTGACATGGATGGGAAGGTGCATACTTACAAAGCTAGGCTTGTAGCGAAGGGTTATAGGCAAGTTCATGGTATTGACTATGATGAGACCTTTCACACCGTAGCAATGATCAAGTCTATAAGAATTTTGCTTGCCATTGCCGCATATCATGACTATGAAATATGGCAGATGGACGTCAAAACCGCTTTCCTGAATGGAAAACTCCAAGAGGATGTGTATATGACACAACCAGAAGGTTTTGAACAAGATTCTAAGGTATGCAAATTGCAAAGATCCATCTATGGATTGAAGCAAGCTTCAAGGAGTTGGAATCTCCGTTTTGATGAATCGGTCAAAGAGTTTGGTTTCATCAAGAACGAAGATGAGCCTTGTGTATACAAGAAGATTAGTGGGAGCATAGTGCTATTCCTTATTTTATATGTGGATGACATATTGCTCATTGGAAACGACATTCCTACACTTCAGTCTGTGAAGACTTGGTTAGGAAAGTGCTTCGCAATGAAAGATATGGGTGAAGCCGCATATATACTTGGCATTAAGATCTATAGAGATAGATCAAGAAGGCTACTTGGTTTAAGCCAAAGTACATACATTGACAAGGTCATTAGAAGATTCCGTATGGAAAATTCTAAGAGAGGCACCTTGCCCGTGTTACATGGAGTTTCTCTAAGCAAGACTCAATGTCCTAAGACAAATGATGAGCGTGAGAAAATGATGATGTTCCATATGCTTCGGCAATTGGGTCCATCATGTATGCCATGATTTGTACTAGGCCGGATGTATCTTATGCTTTGAGCATGACAAGTAGATACCAATCCGACCCTGGCGAAAATCACTGGATAGCTGTAAAAGCGATTCTAAGTACTTGAGAAGAACTAAAGACTCGTTTTTGGTCTATGGAGGAATGGAAGATGATCTCGTTGTAAATGCCTACACGGATGCAAGCTTCCAAACTGACAAAGATGATAGCCGATCGCAATCGGGTTTTGTGTTTATGTTAAATGGTGGAGCTGTAAGCTGGAAGAGTTCCAAGCAAAGTACAACCGCTGATTCTACAACAGAAGCTGAGTATATTGCTGCATCGGATGCTGCAAAGGAAGCTGTTTGGATTAAGAAGTTCATAACTGAACTTGAAGTGGTTCCTAGTATTGCTAATCCAATAGACCTTTATTGTGATAATAATGGTGCTATTGCTCAAGCAAAGGAACCAAGAGCACATCAGAAATCCAAACACATACTTAGGCGTTTTCATATCATTCGAGAGATCGTTGATAGGGGAGACGTAAATATATGCAGAGTACCTACTGATGACAATGTTGCGGACCCGCTAACAAAGGGACTTCCACAAGCTAAACATGATGGTCATGTTAGGTCCATGGGTATTAGATACATGGGAGATTGGGCCTAGGGCAAGTGGGAGATTGTTGGTAGTGGTGCCCTAGGCACGTTTAATAAACGTTGTAATTGTTATCATTTATTTCATATCAATAAAGAGATGTTTTGATTATTATTGTTGTTCATGCTTACTTATAATAATCCCCGTCCCTAGTACTTATTAAGCACTAGTATAAAGGCTAAATGATCATGAGATGATCATGTTAGATTTATGGGTACTTGTTTGGAACAAGGTACTGGACATGACCCGCTGTATGAGATTTATGTCATGGTCTATGTCGAACATATATCTCATATTAGTTATGTCATTTGAATCCTTAGACATGAAGTTATTATAGTCTTCCACTTGATGAACATTGTGTTTGACATATTCAAACGCTACTTAACACGGTAGTTATAAAGGGTATGATTGGCATAATCGGATTCCCGTTGGGAAGAATAATAAGCTAAATGGATTTGTCCCTCCACGGAGAGATGTCAAGCTTGGGGCCTCTCGAAGGAATGATGTTGATGAAATGTTCGGCCGGACTCAAATGAATTGATTGGATCAATGTCATTTGGATTATCAACATATTCGGAATCGAGAAAGTATTGAACAAAACAAGTTGACTGTTTGACCATGACTTGTGTTCAATGACATCGTGGACAAAGGGATTGTGACATATTCTAAAGGAATGCGAACTTGTATCTAGTTTATACTATTTGGGTAGGTATGACGGTTTGCTAGAACCTAATCATATCTTATGGGATCATGTTTGGGCCCATTGCCAACTTAGTATAATCCTAGAGGGTCACACACAATAGAACGAATCTTAAATAAGAGGACTATATTGGAATTTAGAGTCAAGGACCTCAAGGGAATTTTGGAACATTCTGGGCTGTTTGGTCAACCAAGCGGGCGCTTGGTTTTCAAGACCAGGCGGGCGCCTGA